>CM062819.1:1217648495-1217958495 GCA_031772625.1 Pinus tabuliformis | reverse complement strand
AAATATCTTAGGAAGTTATCCACATGGAATTATAGTCTTGGAGTGGGAGAGAGAGGGAGGGAAGATGAAAGAAATAGAGAGATAGCCATATTAAACTTAATACTTACAATAGACATACAATAACAAGTTTGTTAATCATGGATATTCATCCCCACTTTACCATGGATATTATTAACATGTAAATAGGGTTTGATACAATACCATGGGACAATACCATGGATTATAAATACCACATGCCTAAAAACCATAACTCATTTCACAATAAAAAATTAAAAGGTAAAATATGTTAGACATTACATTGTTCACATAGAGTGAAAATTCTCCATAATATGGATGGAGGGGGGGAAGAAAAAGAGAGTGAAATGGAGCACAGAGAGAGAGGGGGGAGAGAAGGAGACAGGGATGAAGATAGTGACAAAATTGGAGGGTGGACAGAGAGAGAGTGACAGGGAGGAGAGAGAGAGGTGGAGGTGTAAGAGAGAGGGATAAAGATGAATGAAGAGAGATAGGAGGGGAGGGAGGGGAGAGAGGGAGGAAGAGAGATATGTAGTTGGATGGGGAGAGAGGGGGAGCAAGAGAAAGAGAGAGGGAGGAAGATAGTGACAGAGTTGGAGGGTAGAGAGAGAGAGATGGTGGGGAGAGATAGAGGGATGTTGGAGATCAAGGTAGAGAGGGGAAGGAAGAGAGAGAGGAATTGAGAGAGAAGGAGAGAGGAAGGGAGGGAGAGATGGACTTGGAGGGGAAGAGAGGTAGAGGTGGAGAGAGAGAGGGAGTGACAATGGAGAGATGAAGAGAGAGTGAGTCCGGGAGGAAAGGAGGGAGGACAACAGGAAGGAGAGGAGAGAGAGGGAGAGAAGGAAAAGAGAGAGAAATATATAGAGAGGGATACATCGAGATGCAAGCAGGAGGTAAGGGGAGAGAGAGAAGGAGATAAGCAGGGAGATAGTGACATAGTTGGATGATATAGAGAGATAAAGTGATGGGGATGAGAGAGAGAGGGAGGTGGCAGAGAAAGGGAGAGAGAGCAAGAGAAGAGAGAGGGCTTCAGAGAGAGAAGGAGAAATGGAGGGAGAGAGAGACAGAGTTGGAGGGGGAGAGATAGGGTAGATGAAATACATAAAGAGAGAAAGATGGAGAGAGAGAGAGGCGGGGTGACAAGGGAGATGTCACAAATCTACTAAGCATATACATAAATAATTTTTTTTACCTAACTACTTCCTAAGATACTGGAATCTCTATTGATATATAGACATAATCATTCTATAGAATCCATTATGTAATTGAAAAATTTGTTAAGGATAGAAACTGTTATTCAAAATTACGTTGTGAATACCTCTCAAACTTTAGCGTTCGAGTTACATCGTGATATAAGTTTCAGATGAGGACATTTGTCCATCACTTGTGATGGCTTAGATTATCAAGTACACTTGTTTACTTTCACGATTTTTCTACATTAATGAACTTGTACTGTAATATTTTACCACCATTGATGGAGGTCTGGTTCTATACTTACCTTTTGGTTCACACTGCCCAACATTAACTTTGTCTGAATCACTACTTGACCTAGGTGGAGGTGGCGTCTTGCTGGAGTTATTACTCTAGGACCTCGTACATTGTAACCTTGGAATTCGCTTTGGATCAATGGCATCAGTTTCTCCACTAGATCGGATGGAGGAGGGGTTTCTTGGTTTGTCTAACCCTCGAATGGGCATGTTTGCTCGTCATTTTTCCTCTTTGGTTCATGCTCCTGGTATCTTCTGGGTCGGTTTGTATTCATAGATTGAGGACCCTATTCTAGGGTTTTTTTCGAGCTCTGAGTTCTTTTTCTATTCCCTGTATTCGTTGTTAGGGTTATCTGCAATTCCGGGTTCCAAAAAGGAGTCTGCTGGCATTCTTGGTGTGAACTTATCTACAGATGACTCACCCCTTCGGACCATCCAGGTAATTCTAATGGAGATTCTTGCCTGTGGTTTGTGTTTTCTATTGTTACATTTGCTTAACAGTCTATTAATCCTTGCTTTTTCCATGGAGTCGAGGTGGATGGTTTTGCAGAGGCCGTGCAATGGACAAGCTGTGGGTAAAGCCTGTTGCAAGGCCCTCAGTTCGATTTGGGGACTGGTTTATTAATATCCCGAGTATGCAAGAGTTCTGTATTGAATTAGAAGTTTAAGACTGTGGCTTCCTGTAGAGTTTTTGGCACTTCTCCTTGCCATGACTGCGATATTGATTACCCTCTATAATTTTTAAATTTAGTTTTGAGTTTTTGAGGCCTTACTTGGCTTCGACCGACTTAGTTATTTGTATATTTTTTAATTATGCCGAGGTTGAAGTGATTCGAACCCTGGCTAGAATAGTTTCAATTTGGTGCCGAGACTATTGAATGAAATATGTTTAATCTTCATTTACATCCTTAATCATTTCTTGGAATACAACTTCATTCCTATTACTTATTTTCTTTCTGGAAATTATTCCCACGTTTATGCTAGATCTCTGCCTGTATTTCTTTCTTTGATTGATATAATATATCATTATTTTAGAGGTTCTACGAACGCCCTATTGCCTCCATCCGCAAGGGTTTGTAGTTTAGAATATAGCCTCCGATTTTTCTATTTCAAATGTATTAATGCTTTGAAGATATTTACAAAGATTCTGTATCTGGAATTGTCTGCGTTATTTGAGAGAACAGTTGAAATCTATGTTTTTTCTTTTCAACTGGGGAATTTTGTGAATTCCTAATTATTTTGTGGTGAGGCTACATACCTCATTTTCGAACTCATTTTCTAAAGTTTTGGTTCTGGGAATATTTACAGTTCGAATATTTCCCTGCTTGTTCTGAGTTTTTCGAATTGGTTGTTCCGTTAACTACTTATAATCAGTACCTATTATAATAGTTCCTCGTTTATAGAGAAAGAAAATCTCCCTATTGTTTCTCTTTTTGTTAACAGAAGATTTGTTACTCTTTCTTTCGTACTGTAATTCCTGTGGAACAATTTTCCAATAATGAAAATGAAGTTTTTCTTCTAGTTATATCGTTTATATTCAGAATTATAACTATGTGGAACCTTATAGCATTACTTGTTCTAAATCTTTGAAATTCGTGAACTTTACTAATACTAGTCTTTTTTGTTCTTTTCTTGAATCATACAATGTCAATAAATTAATATGACAGTTAACTGTAATTTAATCAAGCTATCTCATTCTTGAATTACTGAAAATGATCATTATGTCTATATCATAATCAGGACAAAATCTACTTAATAAGGACTGATATTATTACTTATCTGTACCACGTTCTAGCTTGAAATATTCCTGATTCAGTTTGCAACCAAACCTGAATTCCTCTATATCTTTACCTCCCAACCTTGAGGCCTAATTCAGTAGTCTCCGCCTGAGCTTTCCTGTTCACAGGAACTATTTATTTTCTTGACACTTATAGTCTCAGTGCCCTCTGGTCCAAACTGGACATGGCCTTATAGGACTGCCTGACTCTTCAGCACAGTATGTTCCTTAGTAACTCTTCCCTTCTTTCTCGTTGATCTCAGATACCTCTATCCTCTTGATCTCTTGGTTAAATCCTCAAGAAATTAGTTTCAAGAACTTCGTTAAGAACAAGTAACTACTTCCTTAACTGCTTATTAAGTAAAATAATATTTACTTATAACTGTTGTCTTCATTCAAAAAATATTAACTTCCAAAATAGTATTTTTTAAATTAAGAAAATAAATAGTTGTCCAAACTGCAGTAATTAAAATATTTACATAGTCTGGGGGATGTCACATCTTCCCCCCCTAATATGTAACATCGTCCTGATGTTTTCCTTCTAAAAACAAATTTGGAAAGGTCTCCTTGATAACTTGCTCATCCTCCTAGGTGGTCTCTTCAGGCCCAAAGTGTTTCCATTTCAATTTAACCTGGGTGATAACTAATTTCCGCAGCATTACTTCTCTCCGATATAGTATACCAAAGGCTCAACCAAGAACTCGCCTGCCAGTTCGACCTACATAGCAACAAAACGAATTAAGTCATGAATCAACTTCTTTAATATATTGACATTTAAAGAAAAAAATTATCGAATATTTTACCTGAATGTTTTGCCAATTGATTACGTGTTTAGGATCATAAATGTATTTCTTAAGTAAAGAAACATGGAAGACATTGTGCACACGAATGTGGTTGGGTAAAGCAAGCTGGTAAGCCACTAGCATGATCCAAGCTAAGATTTGAAATGGTCCACAAAACCGGGGTGTCAGCGTAGCACATCCAGTCCATTGCATTGCACTTTTCTTAGCTCGTACTCTAATGTAAACATGGTCTCCTACTTGAAATTACCAAAAAGTCTATTTCCGATCAGTAAAGTTCTTTTGCAGATCTTGAGTGGCCTTTAAGTTGTTTCATACTTTCTTTACCATTTCCTCCATTTCTTCCAACATATCCGGTCCTAACATCAACTTTTCCTCTGGTCCACTCCAACTCAATGGTGTTCTACACTTACGCTCGCATAATACTTCAAAAGGACTAATCTATAGAGATGTGTGGTATCCATTGTTATAAGCAAATTCTACCAAGTGTTAGTAGTCCCCCCATTTCGAGGGCTATTCCATAACATAAGTTCGCAACATGTCTTCAACCACTTGGTTTACTCTCTCTGTCTATCCATTTGTTTGAGGATGATAAGTGGTACTGAAATGTAGTTGTGTGCCTAATCCTTCAAAAAGGGCCTTCTAGAAGGTTGATGTGAATTTCACATCGTGGTATGAGATGATCATTTTGGTATTCCATGTAGCTTTAAAATGTGTTGCATAAAAATGTTAGCAACCTGCACCACTTTATAAGTTGATTGGACTGGTATGAAATGAGCATATTTGCTCAATTTGTCTACCACTACCATGATGGAGTCATTTTGTCTTTTTGACTTAGGTAGTTTAGTGATGAAATCGATGGATATGGTTTCCCATTTCCATTCAGGAATAGGTAATGGGTTGAGTAAACCTATTGGGTGTTGATGCTCAAATTTTATTTGCTGGCATTCCAGACATTTGGCTAAATATTCTGCTACCTCCTTTTTCATTCCAAGCTAGAAAAATTCCTTTCTTAAGGCAGAAATCATTTTCTGATATCTAGGATGGCTTGCACAAGGAATCTTATGAAATTAATCTGAAATTAAGTTTTTAAGATGTTTTTTGTTAGGTACATATAACATCTTCCTATAAATCAGCGATCCTTCTATATTTACCTCATATCCTAATTGTTGTTCATGGCTGTTTGGAATTTTTTCTTGCTGCCATAAATGTTTGTATACTAAATCTTGCATGGTTGTTTCACGAATCTGCTCATAAAAAGTTGTTCTTGATTCACTGAAAGAAATTTCATATAAACAATTTACCTTTCGACTTAAAGCATCCGCAACCCGGTTTTCTTTCCCCTTCAAATGCTTGATTTCAAAATCGAATTCACTTAGGAAATCTGCCCAATGAGCTTGTCTAGCATTCAATGTCGGTTGCTTAAAGTAACTTGTTAGATTATGATGATCCGTCAATAGCAGAAATTTCTTACCCATTAAGTAGTTCTGCCACATTTTTAAGGCATGAATCACCACTGTCAGTTCCAAATCATATGCAAAATACTTTTGTTCGTACTCCTTAAGTTTCCTTGATTCATAAGCTACAACCCTGCCTTCTTGCATTAATACGCCACCTACACCCTCCTTGCTAGCATCTGTACAAACCACATATTCTTTGTTGGGATCTACGATGCTCAAAATGGGTGCAGTGGTGAGTAGATGCTTGAGCTGGTCAAAGCTCTTTTGGCAGTCGGGGGTCCATTTAAAGGCTTTCCCTTTCTTTTGCAAAGAAGTGATAGGATATGCCACCCTAGAAAACCCTTCCACAAATTGTCTATAATATCCAGCTAGACCCATGAATGATCTTATGTCAGCTACATCTTTCAGTACTGGCCATTCCATGATAGTCCTTATTTTCTCTGGATCTATTGCAATTCCATTCTTGGTGATGACATGTCCTAATTACCAGATTTGATCCTTAAAGAAGTCACACTTGCTATATTTGGCATACAACTAGTGTTCTCTTAAGACTTGCAGAACAATACAGAGATGTTCCTTATGTTCTTCCATGCTTCAAGAATAGATTAGTATGTCATCAATAAAGATTAATACAAATTTATCTAAATATTGATGGAATATTTTGTTCATGAGATACATGAAGGTGGCTGGGGCATTAGTTAGTCCAAAAGGTAGCACTACAAACTCATAATGTCCATAACGAGTTCTAAATGCGGTCTTTGCTATGTCCTCCTCCTTTATCTGGATCTGATGATATCCTTAGCATAGATCGATCTTTGAGAAGACTATTGCACCCTTTACTTGATCAAACAATTCATCAATACGGGGCAAAGGAGTCCATACACATTCTCAATGTTCCATCCTTCTTCTTGACAAAGAGCACTAGAGCTCCCCAAGGGGACACACTCGGTCGAATATACCCTTTATCAAGCAGCTCTTGTAGCTGCATTTTTAATTCAGTTAGCTCTAGTATGCTCATGTGGTAAGGGGCTCAGGAGACTTGGGCAGCTCCTGAAATTAGCTCGATGGTGAAATCTATGTCTCTTTTTGGGGGTAGGCTTGGGATTTCCTCAAGAAATACATCTGGAAAGTTTTGTATCACTGGAATACTTTCTATAGAAACAAATTTATCTTTAGAATCAATGTATCCCACTTGTATTTCATAGACTTGGTAGCCTTTTCTGATACATTTTTCTAATTGGGAGGCTGTTATAGGTCTTATATGCAAAGGCTTTTGAATACCTTGAATCTCCTGCCTTACTCCTTTCTCATCCTGGTAATTAATGGTTTTGGTCTTGTAGTTAATAAGGGACCAGTGCTTTTCCAACCAGTCCATACGTATAAGAACGTCGTAGGACCCCAGGGGTAACACATTAAGGTCTGCTATAATAGTCTGGTTAGCTAAACTTAGAGGGAAATTGTTGACCTTGGACAAAAGTCTTCTTTTTGCTCCTGTGGCTAGTTGTACTAGCCATGGATTTTTAAATTTGATAGATTGCAGTTTACACTGTTCTACAATCTTGGGGCTAATATAACTTAGGGTAGCCCCTAGATCGATTAAAATAGATATAGGTCTTGTCAAAAAAATTACCTTCAAATTCAACCATTGTTGGTTGAAACTCTACTTGGTGGTCTTCAAGGGAAACATTAATTTTGGGGATGCTCCTAGCCACCTCTCCCACAATAAATGTTTCCTGTATCTGTGAAATCTGATCAGCTCCTCTGCACTATGGGTAGTCTTTGACATAATGTGGCCCTCCTCATCCCAAACACTATACATGTGGTCTATTATTTAATTCTATTTCAAATCTACCATCTTGTTCATTCATCCTATTTTCACATGGTACCCTAAATCTGGGCTAATTTCCATTTTCTTTCTGGTTAATTGGACCTTTAAATGATCCCTTTTTGCATGTACCCTTGTTCCCTTTCTGGCTGGGAACAAATTTTCTCCCTTTTTTGTCAGCCCACTTCTTGCCTAAATCGTCCTTAGGTTTGTTTTGCTAGTAACAGATCCACACCTTACAAGTAACTTCGTCCATGGTTTTTTGGTTATCAAACTCCAGCCGTTCCTTCATGAATAGTGGGAGGCTGTTGATGAACTGCTGCGCTTTTTCCTTTTCTTCACGTATGTAAGGGACATACCGAAGTAGTGACATGAACTTGGTTATGAACTCATCCATGGTCATCTGAACCAATCAGAGATCGTGGAGCCCTTTCGCTTTTTAATCATAAAATATTTCTATTAGATATTTCTCCTTAAAATATCTTTGAAAAATTCTCCGAGGTTATATTTCGGTCATTAACTCCTTCGACTGTTTTTACCTACTCCCACCATAATGTGGCCTTTCCTTGTAATTGAAAGATGGTCAGTCGAGCCTTCAGATTATGGTCATACTCATATAAACGGAAATACTTGTTCATGTTAATGAGCCATGCCTCTGTTGCCTCTTTCTGTTCACCATCGTAGAGAGCACGTTTATTTTTCCAAAATTCTCCTTGAAGTTCTTATTTATGTCTTTTATGTATCTTGTGATTTGACACGGTATTTGATTCTTATTCATGGTTTTCTTCACCTCCTTCTGTCTCCATATTCTCAGTTTGATATTCTTGTTCCCCTATCATATTTCTGTGTTTAGGGCTAGGGGCTAGTGGCTGATGGTTCTGTCTATTAGATAGACTTTTCATAATTTTCTCTTGCTCCTACATTAGTCATTCATTGTCCACCCATAGTTAGGCCATCTCATCTTTTAATTCTTGTACAGTTTCCAGGATGGTTGTATTATCATTTCGTGGCTCATCTCCTAACTGTACCCATACTTCAGGATTACCTTCTTGAAATGATGTTGGTCCTATTCCCATTACTATCCAATGGGGAGGGTTCCCCATTCTCCTCATGTTGACTGTTTCCTACGTGCACATCAAAGTTGTTATTTTGTTATTCCAGAGGCCTCAGTTTAGCAACCTGAGCGCTCTGATACCATATGTCACACATCTACTAAGCATATACACAAATTTTCATTTTTTATTTAACTATTTCCTAGAATACCAAAATCTCTATTGATATATGGAAATAATCATTCTATAGAATATATTACACACAATCAAAGTAATTGAAAACTTTATTAAGGATAGAAATTGTTATTCAAAATTACATTGTGAATACCTCTCAGACTTTATTCTACAAGTTACATCGTGATATAAGTTCGAGATGAGGACATCTGTCCATCACTCGTGATGGCTCAGATTATCGAGTACACTTGTTTACTTTCGTGATTTTTCTACATTAATGAACCTGTACTGTAAGATTTTACCACCGTTGATGGAGGTCCGGTTCTATATTTACCTTATGGTTCACACTACCCGGCATTAACTCTGGCTGAATCGCTGCTCGGCCTAGGTGGAGGTGGCGCCTTGCTGGAGTTATTACTGCAGGACCTCATACATTGTAACCTTGGAATTCTCTTTGGATCAACGACATCAGTTTCTCCACTAGATCGGACGGAGGAGGGGTTTCTTGGTTTGTCTAACCCTCGAATGGGTATGTTCGCTCATCATTTTTCCTCTTTGGTTCATGCTCCTGGTATCTTCTGGGTCGGTTTGTATTCATAGTTTGAGGGCCCTCTACTAGGGTTTTTGTCGAGCTCTAAGTTCTTTTTCTACTTCCTGTATTCATTGTTAGGGTTATTTGCAATTTCGGGTTCCAAAAAGGAGTCTGTTGGCATTCTTGGTGTGAACTTATGTATAGACGACTCACTGCTTCAGACCATCTAGGTAATTCTAATGGAGATTCTTTCTTTTGGTTTTTGTTTTCTATTGTTACATTTGCTGAACAATCTATTAATCCTTGCTTTTTCCACCTTGTCGAGGTGGAGGGTTTTACAGAGGCCATGCAATGGACAAGCTATGGGTCAAGCTTGTTGTGAGGCCCTTGGTTCAATTTGGGGATTCATTTATTAATATCCCAGGTATGCAAGAGTTCTGTATTGAATTAGAAGTTTAAGATTGTTGCTTCATAGAGAGTTTTTGGCACTTCTCCTTGCCATGACTGCGATATTGATTACCCTCTGTAATTTTTAAATTTAGTTTTGAGTTTCTGAGGCCTTACCTGGCTTCAACCGACTTAGTTATTTGTATATTTTTAATTATGCCGAGGGTGAAGCGATTCAAACCTTGGCTAGAATAGTTACAATTTGGTGCCAAGACTGTTGAATGAAATATATGTAATCTTGTTTTACATCCTTAAGCATTCTTGGAATACAACTTCGTTCATGTTACTTATTTTCTTTCTGGAAATTATTCCTATGTTTATGCTAGATCTCGGCATGTATTTCTTTGTTTGATTGATAGAATATTTAATTATTTCAGAGGTTCTACGAATGCCCTGTTGCCTCCAGCCACAAGGGTTTGTAGTTTAGAATATCGCCTCTGATTTTTCTATTTCGAATGTATTAATTCTTTGAAGAGATTTACGGAGATTCTATATCTAGTATTGTCTGTGTTATTTGAGAGAACAGTCGAAATCTATGTTTTTTCTTTTCGACTGGGGAATTTTGTGGATTTCGAATTATTTTGTTGTGAGGCTACATACCTCATTTTCAGACTCATTTTCTAAAGTTTCGGTTCTGGGCATATTTACAGTTCGAATATTTCCCTGCTTGTTCTGATTTTTTCGAATTAGTTGTTCCGTTAACTACTTATAATCAATACCTATTATAATAGTTCCTCATTTATAGAGAAAGCAAATCTCCCTACTATTTCTCTCTTTGTTAATAGAATATTTGTTACTCTTTCTTGCGTACTGTAATTCCTGTGGAACAATTTTCCAATAATGAAAATGAAGTTTGTCTTCTAGTTATATCATTTATATTCAGAGTTATAACTATGTGGAACCTTATAGGATTACTTGTTCTAAATCTCTAAAATTCGTGAACTTTACTAATACTAGTCTTTTCTGTTCTTTTCTTGATTCATATAATGTCAATAAATTAATATGACAGTCAACTGTAATTTTATTAATCTATCTCATTATTGAATTACTGAAAATGATCATTATGTCTATATCATAATCAAGACAAAATCTACTTAATAAGCATTGATATTACTACTTATTTGTACCACTGTCTAGCTTGAAATATTCTCAATTCGGTCCTCCAACCATACTTGGATTTCTCTGTATATCTACCTCCCAACCTTGAGACCTACTTCAGTAGTCTCCCCCCGAGCTTTCATGTTCACGGGAACTCTTTCTTTTCTTGTGATTTACAGTCTTAGCGCCCTCTCGTCCAAACCATACCTGGCCTTATAGGACTGCCTAACTCTTTAGCGCAATATTTTCCTTAGTAACTCTTCCCTTCTTTATCCTTGATCTCAGATACCTCTCTCCTCTTGATGTCTCGGTTAAATCCTCAAGAAATTAGTTTTGAGAACTTAGTTAGGAACAGGTAATTGTTTCCTTAGCTGATTATTAAGTAAAATAATATTTATTGATAATTGTTGTCTTGATTCAAAAAATATTAACTTCCAAAATAGTATTTTTTAAATTAAGAAAATAAATAGTTGTCAAAACTGTAGTAATTAAAATATTTACATAGTCTGGGGGATATCACAGGAGACATGGAGAGAGAGTGAGAGAGGGAATAGGGCAAGAGGGAAGAAAGAGAGAGAGTGATAGATATATCCAACCTACATATGGCATATGTGTATATAGAAATCAACCTGGATCCATCTTAACCTCGAATCTATCAAGCCCAGAGAGGCATCAAATCTCTTGAGATACAAACCTCTTATAAAATGAAAAGAGATTTGATCCCTCTATGTGCTTGATAGATCTACGGTTAAGATAGATATAAGACGATCTCAATGAATAAATGAAATTTAACCATAAAAAACCTATACACAAATCAAGATTAAAAAAAAATATAAAAAACTAAAGATATTTTAATTTACTTATCTTAAAATACAAAATTCTAAGCTTGCATTAAAGCTACTTTAATTTAATGAAATCCACATTTATTTCAGTGAAATGAACTAAAATTGTGATCACCAAAATTGTGATCAACACTTAGCTATCCATGGCTATTGGTAATTATTCAAATTTATACATTTGGATTCTTTTTAATTAATTAGGAATGTAAACAAAAATGTCTTTCAGATTAATCACATCATTATCACTTAGCCTTCCATGGCTACTGGTAATTATTCAAATTTATACATATGAAAATTTTATTTAATTAATTAGAAATGTAAACAAGAATGTCTTTCAGATTAATCACATCATTATTATTTGGTCAGCGTTTCAAACCAACTAATGTGGTTCATCCTCAAGACAAAGGTGAAAAAATCCATTGATCCTAAAGAATAATAGCAAGGATGCATCAAAGTCTAGAATTAGTCATTAGAAACTAGCTGTTAGGAATTAGTTATTTAATTAATAAACTAATATTTATTAATTTTTAATTAAGACTAGTTTCTATAAACTAGCCATTATTTGCTTATATAAATGGAAATTATTTGTTATATTAAATTATTACTTATATATTATCTACAAAATTATAATAACAAATTTATTCATAAACGGACTATAGTTAATAAAATCATAAACCTATTCTTATTAATTAATAAATTAACCTATCATAAATAAATAAATAAATAACAATAATATATAGATATAATATTTATTAATTTTTAGTTATAGAAATCAAAATTAGCCTTTTAATTGTTTTCATGTATATGAAATTATTCATTAATAATAATAAACTATTATTTATGAATTTATAATAACATGTTTATAAATAAAAACACAAGGGGTCAAAAAGACGAAGGAGGGGGGTAATAACAAGGGAAAATCGGGACTAAATAGCCAGAATCTAGCTCTTCCTTAGTTTCCACCCATCATACCTATTGAGATTGATTGTATGATTCTCAATTTCAATCACCTCTCTTAGTTTCCTATGGTGGAAGTGATCAACCCTGGCAATTACCTTCACATCCTCAATGCAAACATGGTGCTTATATTTCTTTGCATGCTCCACAAGAGCTAATGAGCGCAATCGGTTATGCCTGATTGATCGCACTCATCATCTCTTGCAGATCATGTAGAGAAATATAAGCACCATGTTTGCATTGAGGATGCGAAGGTAATTGCGAGGGATAATCAATTCCACCATAGGAAACTAAGAGAGGCAATTGAGATTAAGAAGCATACAATTAACCTCAATAGGGATGACGGGTGGAAACTGAGGAAGAGCTAGAATCTGGCTATTTAGTCCTGATTTTCCCTTGTTCTTACCCCCCTCCTTCGTCTTTTTGACCCCTTGTGTTTTTATTTATAAATATGTTATTATAAATTCATAAATAATATATAAATAATAGTTTATTATTATTAATGAATAATTTCATATATGTGAAAACAATTTAAAGGCTAATTTTGATTTTTATAACTAAAAATTAATAAATATTATATTTATATATTATTTTTATTTATTTAGTTATTCATTTATTTATTTATTGATGATACGTTAATTTATTAATTAATAAGAATATGTTTATGATTTTATTAACTATATTCCATTATGAATAAATTTGTTACTATAATTTCATATGTAATATATAAATAATAATTTAATATTATTAATAAATAATTTCTATTTATATAAACAAATAACGACTAGTTTATAATAGCTAGTCGTTAATTAAAAAATAATAAATATTATTTTATTAATTAAATAACCAATTCCTAACAGCGAGTTCTAGGCGCTGATGCATCCTTGCTATTTATTCTTTAGGGTCAATGGATTTTTTCACCTTTGTCCTAAGGATGAACAACATTAGTTGGTTCGAAACATCGACCAAATAATAATGTTGTGATTAATCTGAAAGACATTGTTGTTTACAATATGGATCACAAAACCCTAAGATCTAACATAATTAGAAATGGTTATTTCAAAAAATTGAATGTGGTAGAGATTTCACGAAAAGATATATTCTTTTGATGGAGTGACTTAGTATAATTAAAATAAATGACAAATAAAGAAAGAATCTATCATTGAAATGCATAAAAAGTGAAGAGAAAAACCACAATTTTTTATTAGGGCAAGAGAGACATTTATTAAGAAGGATTTATATTCATTGATTAAGAAAATAATTAAATTATTTGAATTAAATAAAGGAAAAATATTTTTTTTCAAGTTAACTAAATTATTTGAATTAAACAAAGAAAAATAAATTTTAATAATAATTTTTTTAGAAGTTATAATTACGAAATAGAAATCCAAGTTTAAAAATGTAAAAGGAAAAAATTCTAAGGATTCGATTTTAATGAAAACATAGTTTATTGATGGATATGGTTGGGGTTTTTTAGATAGGAGTGATTTTTCTTTGACGAAGAGCTAGGGTTTTAAGCTTCTGCAAATGTTGAACTCCATGCAGGGGCGTAAAGGAGAGAGCTCTACTCCCTCCTACAGTCAGGCCATAGCCAGCCAAGGTAAGAAACCGATAGAAACTGCCAGAGGTCCTTCAGGAGAAGGGAATAGGAACATTGAAGAGGAACAGGATTTGACCAATATAAGGGAGGACAATAGAACAAAAGAAAATGAGGAAGAAGACAGAAACATGAAGTAGAAAACAAAATACAAAAGGGGCCATATAAACCCAGGGCTGAGGTCAAACCCAGAGTAGTTTTAAATGATCCTACTCTACAGGCGCACAGGGACCACATGCGGACCTATGCTCTCATTTGTAAATTCATGGGATTATGGCACACAAAAAAGGCACTACAAGCATGGATTAAATACCACTGGAAAATGAAAGGAGGCATAGACCTACATCTTCGGTCAAAGGGTTTCTTCACTGTGGTATTTACAAATATAGAGGACAAAGACAGGGTGTTTGAAGGAGGGCCCTACTTCTATGCAGCTGCAGGCCTCTACATGCGGCCTTGAATGATGAATTTTGTCCCGGAGCGAGAGACTTTCACTTCGATCCTGGTCTAGGTAAGACTCTATTCGCTACCTCTAGATTATTGGCAAATTGAACCTTTATCTACCATAGGAAACAAATTAGGGTGTTTTTTCAAAGCATTCGATGCCACCAGAAGGGGAAAATATACTTCCTTCACAAGAATATGTGTGCAGATGGATCTCTCTAGAGCTCTACCAAATGAGGTCATCTTGGAAGTTTTTGATGAAGAATGGGTGCAAACAGTAGATTATGAACATATTCCTTTCAGATGTCGGAGGTGCCATTGGCATGGGCACCTATTTAGAGACTGCCCTCTTAATAAAATAGAGAACAAAAGTAAAGCTACCATAGTGAAAGACACTGAAAACTTTCACAAAGTGGGCTATAAAGGAAAAGGGGGCAAAAGGGGGCCAAAGAAACATCAAACAGAAGGGCAATAGGACAGTTTGAACAGGTTCCAAGTCCTAGAAGAAGAGGAAGAGACAACATAGGTAGATCAGGTAAGGGAAGGAAACCAAGGGGAGAAGGAGAAAGAAGAAAATAGTGGGAAAACACAGGATATTAATAAACAAAAAGAGACTACGTTGGGCGATGGAGAATTGGAAATGGACCAAGAAATGACCCAGAGTGAGATGGAAATGGAGGATCATGAACTGCAGGATATTCTTGACAGAGAAAACCTAGATCTGGAAGGGTTCTTGAAATAGGGGACAATGGGAGGGGTAGACTCACCACCTCAAGAAGAGTTTAACAGAGTATAGCAACTGTTCCTATGGAAAACTCAGGCTAAAGGGTTGGAAGGCAAAGAAACAATGAAAGGCAGGGCAACGAAGGTATGAAAACCATGAAAACCACAACAGGATTAGCTCCTAGAAATCCAGGAAAGAAAAGAGGCAGGAAAAAGCAGAATGAGTTACAGAAGGAATGTGGAAAGCTAATGATAGATTCAGGTAAGATGAAAGATCTAACCAGCTACTCCTTTACAAATATTTCATAATGAAGTTCACATCTTGGAATATTAGAGGCCTAGGAAGTAAAAGAAAACAAAGAATACTTAGCAATAGAATGAAACAAGAAGCTCCGGATATGATCTTTATCTAGGAAACCATTAAAAAAATAAAAGAAATACATAGTAAATGGCTCAATAAATATGAGTTTCTAGAAGTCAAAGAAGATAAAACAGCAGGAGGTATACTTACTATTTGGAACCCCAAAAAGATTGGCATAATAGATGTTGTTGCATCTAGGAACTATTTATCAGTGGTTATTCAGCCTGTGGGAGATACGGAGAATTATTTGATTACAAATGTTTATGGCCCCCAAAGACCGGATGATAAACTCAGGCTACTAGATTCTCTTGTGGAACTAATAGATAGACATGCAGGAGTACCATGGATCATGGGTGGGGACTTCAACATGATCAAATCACTATCGGAGAAAAAAGGTGGAACCAGAACTTTAAGCAAAGACTCTATGGAAATTCAAACTTTTATAGACAATATGAAGCTAGTTGACACTGTTATGAGTAATGGCCTCTTTACATGGAACAATAAGAGAGGAGGAGAGTCTCAAGTAGCCTCAAAGTTAGAGAGATTCATAGTCTCAGAGGACCTTATGCTCACAAATAAGGAAATGATAGTGAGAATTCTCCCCTTTGGAGGATCGGACCATTGGCATGTACAACTTGAGGTTCAGGGCATTGGTACCCCCAAGAAAAGACCTTTTAGATTTGAGAATATCTAGCTCATCCACCCAGATTTTATCAGCAACATTGCAAAATGGTGGACAGAAGATCTGCATATTCAGGGTACAATAATGTTTCTGCTACACAAAAGACTAAAACACATCAAGCTCAAACTCAAAGATTGGAACAAGAATGAATTTGGTAATATTTTTTAAGTGAAAAAAGCTATTGAAGGTAAAATGCAGGAACTCAATCAGGCCCTCATCACGGATGGCTTTGATAGAGTCAGAAATGATCAAGTCACCAAGCATCATCAACGCTGGGAGAACTTATGTAAACAAGAGGAGATATTTTGGAGACAAAAATCAAGAGTTCAATGGCTAAAAGAAGGGGAGTGAAACACTAGGTTTTTCCACAGGTCCACCATGGCGAACAGATCTCATAATAGGATCTCATTGATTAAGGATGCTGGAGGTAAAATACTCAATACTCTTGAAGATATAGAAGCTATGTTGGTTCAGCACTTTCGAAGTATCGCACAAGAGACCATTTTAGACATAGCTCATTTTATCAAGGACTTAACAAGGTACATACCTAAGCTAGTAACTAGACAAGATAATTTCAATCTCAATAGGCCAGTGACTGAAGAGGAGGTTAGTGAGGTCATCAAAGAAATGAAAAATGGTAAAGCGCTAGGCCCTGATGGTTTCAACGTGGATTTCTTTAAAGCTTGTTGGAACATTGTCAAGCAAGATATTCTGAATGTCGTGGAGGACTCCAGGATGAATAGAACCATTTTGAAGGTGCTCAATACGTCCTTCATTTCTTTGATCCCCAAACAGGACATGGCTCGGACTCTAGACAGATTTAGACCTATGGCTTTGTGCAATGTGGTGTACAAGATAATACCCAAATTTATTCCCAATAGACTCAAACCCCTTCTTCCTACTCTAGCTTCTGTGGAGAAAACAAGATATGTAGAGGGTAGACAAATTCTCAATAACATCATTCAAGCGCATGGGGTGGTACATTCATTGTTAACCAATAGGAAGGTGGGAATCATTATGAAATTGGACCTAGCCAAAGCTTATGATAAGTTGAATTGGACCTATACCAGGAAGGTCCTTCTAGCCTTTGGATTTGACCATAACTGGGTAAGATGGGTTATGGCCCTGGTAAATTCTTCTAGCTTTTCAATTCTGGCTAATAGTTCTCCATCCAAGACTTTACTCCTTCAAGAGGCCTCAGGCAGGGAGATCCGCTCTCCCCCTTTCTCTTTATCCTCATGATGGAAGGACTTGGTAGATCTATCAAGCATGCTAAGGAAATGGGTAACATCAAGGGTATCCAACTCTCTGAGACTAGATAGGCTTTGACCCATCAACAATTTGTTGATGACACCATGCTGTACGGCATCCCAACGGTCAAAGAAGCACTAACTTATAAACAAATCCTAAGTGATTTTGCCATGACTACAAGTATGGAGGTAAATCTCTCCAAATCTAAGATTTTCTTCTTTAACACTAATATTGCTATCCAGAGGAATATCTCCAGAATTCTGGGCTTTCAAAGGGATCTCCTTCCTTCCAAATACTTGGGAGTTCCTCTAATTGATAATCTTTTATTATTGCGATAAAGCGATCGCAAGATCGTATATCGCAATGACAAAGGATGCGTGACTTAAAAGACCCATTGATTTTCCCCGATGCGACAATACACAAATGGTTATCGATATCGGGAAGGCAAGCGATCATAACAAAGGGCCCCTCTTCTTTTGGATGCGATATCACTATCGGCAATTGGGGATGTACCATGCATGCATCTAAAGCCCTCGCTCAAAACTCCCGATGCGAATTGGCGATATCGCTATCGGCAATCGGGGATTCCAAAAGGAACCAATATAACAACTTAAGATTTCCCCCGATCCCCGATTGCGATAAAGCTAAAGTGAAAATTTCAAAAAATATTGGTAAAGCCGGGATATTTTATGGTTATTTAGTATTAAAGGCCTTTCTCTTCCCGATAACGATTCACTTATGCTCAACCGCCAAAACATCAAAGCCACGCTTAAATGAATCATTCGGCTAATAAACGATATGATGAGCATTTAAAGGATTGACAGGTTTAAACGGTGATTTAATGAAACAGTAAGGCTAAAATCTCTTTAGAGATTCTATCCGTGGCCACCTTAAGTTAAATCCTCTGTTACTCAGTGATTAATATATCTCGTTCATCTTTGGTTTGCGCTACCAATTCTCCGCATTAAGTTCATTTTCTCTCCTGTGTAGAGCTCTTCTGAAGCAACAAATTCAAGTGAAATGGGAAGAAATCTAAGAAAACTGCAACAGCTTCCGCTTCGACAGCTATAGGGCAACACACTGCCAATCCAAGAGCAAGCAAAAAGGGACTGATATCTGACACTACATGTCTAGGACTCGGTAAAACTACTTGGCTAGGCATCTACAATCTGATTGAGGCCGAAGAGCCTGAGGTAACAACGGTGCAAGCCACAGCAGACACGACTCGGAAGTCTGATGCTACTCTAAAGGATTTATCTGACTCTTTGCTTCATCGGATAGCAGCCCGAGAACAAATTCTCCCATATACCGATGTGGTGAGATGGGCAATTGAAGAAATCCCAATCACAAACAGGACATTTTGCACCATGGACGAGAGAGTCTTCGGCTTGTTTCAACCTGATGATTTGAGGCAAATGTACCATTTGCCTGCACCGGAGAAGAAATACAACAAGGCATTCTTGGAGAAATTCAGGAATGAAAACGACATTGAATTAGAACCCATTCGGGATTGGAGGAAAAACCCAGCAAAACACAAGCATGAGTCTTCAGGTAAGTACTTTGTCGATTCTTTGTGTTCTCCTTATTGTTATGCCGGGGTAATGCTGTGTAGGTTGTGGGGGTTACATGATTCTGCAAACTTCACTATAGAGATGGTGCCTTTGATGGAGGCAGCATGGAATATTGAAATAATGGACTGGGGAAATATACTGTCACATAAGCTAGCAACCGCAGTCCTTGAATTTAGAAACAAATCCCGCATTACTGAAAGGTTCATTCCCCCATTTTACTATAGTGGCTATATCTTGGATAGCCTGTGTTTTAATTCTGAATCTCCTGTGCTTAGGTGGAGATGGACTCCACAAGACCCCATGCCCATTCATATATATCACCAGAAGTTATGGAAAGCCCACTATAAACACCATTTATATCAAGTTTGCAATGGTTTTATGTTACCCATTCACTGTGCCATTTTTGACAAACGTGCTCCTAAGATTTCCTACCAAGCAGAGATTGACTTGAAATCCATAGGGAGATGGTTCGGAGAAGAAAAATTCACCTATGTAAGAGTTTTCGGCAGCTAGGCCAAGCCTCATGTCCTCCCTTTGTATATACCTGATAAACTATTAGCCCGAGAGGTAGCATATCAGATTACATCCGAAGGAGTTACACAGACTCTAAGGAACAAAAAGAAGCAGGTTTGGCCTTCTTTTCCTCTAAGATGTGGTGTCTACACTCTGCATGATTTTAAACATGCAGAGAAAGAAGCAGATAAGATTAAGGCACTGAATCTCGCTACTCTTCCTAATAGGCGATTTGATCCAAACAAAGTCGCCTACAATGCACTTGAACAAGAAAAATTAACTAAATTTGACCATAAAGATGATATGTTTGATGACCTGTTCTCCTCAGCTGAGTCTATATTCCAGGTTAAATCACTAGCCAGAATGAAATATAATGATGATGGGTTAGTTGAATTTAACAGACTTAGAGAATAGAGGTTGCAAACTCTGCCTCTAGATCTGTTAGCAACGACCCCGATGACAAAATCAAGCGAGCCTGAGCAGCAACTCACTAATGAACCTCCTGCTACATCAAAAGAGCAGGAGGAAGTGCAGAGAAGAGAGCAGGAAGAAGTGCATAGAACGAAGCAGGAGGAAACACAGAGGAAAGAACAAGAGCAGAGCAGCACGGAAGTGAATGTGGATGCCCAGATTGACCCGAAATTGCTCCAGGAATGGCAGCAATTTGACTCGATCATAAGCAATCTTGAGAGCTCAAAGGAAGCTGATACATCAAAAGCGGCTGACACACAGGATAAAAAATCTAAACAGGTTCCAAGTGGAACCAACAACCTACCCATTTCTACATGAATAGAGATAATTCCTAAGGACCCTTCCAATCAGATTGTTTTGCAAGTAGAGGAGATACCTCCATTGGATGTCTTTTACAGCCCAAAGCACAGGGCTGTAGTAAAACGACAGCGGAAAAGGTGAAGGACTGATCAACCTTCCCTATTCACTGAACAAACAGTGATAGCCAATGTGGTCTGGAAAGAAGAGTTTGATCCTTCTGATGACCTTACTAAATTATCCCAATATGCTGGAGCCTATTCGGTAGCCACCATGGACAAAGCATCAGAGGTGACTAATCTGTTAAGAGAAGAGGACCAAGCAATCAACTCACTACAAGTACAGTTATCGAAGGCACAGCATAAGGCAGAGCAACTTGAATAGCAGTTGTCTACACAACAACAAATAAACAATCAACTGAATAAACAATTGCAGGAAGAAGAACAAAGAATTAATTCAAGTGCCATTCAAAAGCAGAAGGAGTTGTCGGAAGTGCTGGCAAAATTGAAAGTAGTGCATGAACAGATGGGGAAATCTAAAGATGAGCAAATTTCTCAATTATCAGCCCAAATAGAAAAGTCCAAGAACCGTCCATAGCCAGCTGAGTTTAGAGCCGAAGCATTACAGATTAACAAAGCATTGGTGACACAAATAAGGCTGTTATGTCAACAAATCGCTCAAGCATAACCTTTATGTGACTTAACAACATCAATAAGTGATAAATCGGTTGATGCTAGAACAGACTTGGAACAGGTCGATGAGACCTTGACCAATTTTCTTGAGTGGTAAGACACTGATGAGGGACAGGCAGCTAATTTGCCAAAGATCCTAGAATCACATAAAGAGATCCTATTTATGGAATGGCAGTCCCAGTTAATGAAAGCAGAGAGCAGTTTCCAAATGCAAGTTGACCACAAGTAATTTGGTTTAATTTATTAATGATACTCTCTACTTATCTAACATGATCTCTCAATGTACCCCAGGTAAATTGCTATCGGCTAAAACATTGGAGCAGTGATGTTATCACAAGCTGGAGAAGAACGGGAGATTGATTGCAGGTATTAATAGTTTGACTTGGGACACCTATTGGTTGTTCCTAGTCAAACCATATAGCCAGAGAGCCACCCTCAAATGCCTGACAAATGCAATCGGGTGTATCATTCCCGATATACAAGATGTCACCTATGCTGCCCAACTCAATTCTCGTCTCAGCCGACCACCAGAAGTGGAACCAATGCTTGCAATATGCCAACTCAGGACGAAAGGCAAACAACCTAAGTGATGAATCATGTTGTCGACTACCAAATTGCTATGAGGAAGGTAATCCAAATAAAGTTGTACCAATTAAGTAGGATTTTAATTTCATAGTTAGTTAGTTTTAGTCAAGTATTTATAAACCCTTTCAATGCATTGGAAAGGGTCGTAAGTTTTTGTATATGACTTAAACCTGAAGTTGCACTACTGTACTTCAAGCATATTCTTTTATAAAGACTGGGCCAATTATTCCAATTTTGATAATGAAGCTTTTATGTGAATGTGCACTACTGCCTTTGTTTAAAAGTATGTCTGCGTCAGAAGAAAGAATTCAAATAGCGATTGATATTGGGAATGATTTGCAGCTCATATAGTACTACTATCTATGTCTGAGTTCATTCTGTTTATGTGAATTGTTGTTTGATCGCTCTTGCTATTATCAGATATATGCATGTGTTTTTAACAACATTCTTTACAATTTCCACTATTGGATGTTTACAGCGTGCTTTTCTTTTGTCATACATGTATCGGTAATATAAAAGGATAAGTGTAACAATGTTTTGTTAATCACCTTGTTCAACTACTTGAAGAGAGCAATCATTAAATAAATGAATGTCTATGTTTATTGTGTAGAGTCATCTATATGCCTATCAATGAACAGAGATCATCAAGAGTTTCACTTAAGAGAATAGAAGCCTCCCGAGATAGAATAGTCATTTATGGTTTTGCTGTTAGATTAAGTCATCCATTCATTATCATTTATTAGAAACCAATCACTCATCCATCCCCTTTTATTCATTATTGGGAAACTGGTCCCATTAAATCCAGTCAGAGCCACCATCCCAAACGGAAAAGGAGCTGTATTAAGGTCCAGACTGGGTGGTTATCCCCCAATGTTGATACAACGATTTTCGGGGCATCAAGACATAGCAACAGACACAAGATTCTTCTTCAGACCCAGTACATACTTTACATCAGTCAGGGTGAGAGCAGCTCCATGCTCCCTCTAAAACACAACCGTACCTTCACCTGAAACACGGTACTTTCCATGATTGCCCATCTCGATCTGCACCTAGAGATCCTTGTCCTCCAAGGTGCTAGAATGATTCTTGTCGCTAGTCATGTGGAATGAAGCTCCACTGTCTAGGTACCAAATACACCCCACCATCGATGAAACCATACATGCGATGAGGGTGAAACCCAATTCGAACTGTGAGGCCAGTGCCTCACCATCTGATCCCTTCGAGGATCCCTTCTTAGATTACTTCTATGGATAATTCATAGCATAATGGCCCACCTCATGACAATGAATGCATCTCACTTTCGATTTGTCAAACTTCTTCCCATGATTGGAAGAACTACATTTGGAATGGGACACCTTCCCTTTCCCTTTCCTTGCCTTACTCGCTAAGGCTAGATTTTCTTGATCATCTTGCTTTGATGAGGATCCATCTCTCGTGCTTCTTATTATCTCCTCCTGCATCAGATATGACCAAATTCGTTCCCAATCTGGAAATTTCTCTCCTCCATTTACCGAGTCTTGGTAGCTATGCCAGCTCTTAGGAAGACTGAGGAGAGCAAGACTCACCATGTCATCATCCGCCGTCATGATCCTTACACTTCCAAGCTCATCCCTGCAGGTGGTGAGCTTGTTCAGATATGTGGAGATCATGTCGCCCTTTTCACACTTGATTTTCCGAAGCTTATCTTTCAGCGCCAACTTCCTCTAATCGTTGTTGTTCTGATATAGATCCTTCAATATTTTCCACATTGAAACGGTGTCTCCTTCCCATGGAGGCTCAAGACTATGTGGTCTCGAACTCCCTCAAGAAGGATTCTCCTCACTCTAGCCACACATTTCTTCCATTCCACCAATTCTTGGGCATTAGCAGTTACTGGCTTGGGGACTTCTTGATCAATGAAGTCATTCAAACCGTTGTCCTCTAATGCCACTTCCATGTGGTCCTTCCAGGTTATATAATTCGAGCTACCATCAAGGGCATACTCGAGTATCAAACTGTTGAACACCATTGGTGAAATCTGAGATGTGATAAGAATTTGAATTCTATAACCAGGAACTTTAAACTTAGAACTTCTCCCTTCTTTGTATATTTTTCTTCGCTTTGATCACCTTTGCTCTGATACCATGTAGAATTTCCCACTGTAGATCACCTGATAATGCAATATACTAAAGCAAAATACTTGATCTACTTCTACAAACAAACTTGTGGAAGCTTAATCGATTTTGAGCAAGATCAAATAGAACACATATAACAGAGAATGAGAAATCAATCACACATGAACATAGAAGAATACTTTGGGGAAAGCCTTAGCTAAAAACCCCAATCTCTGTATTATCATACAAGTGGAAATATGTTCGGATTACACAAAGCTTTAGCTCACAAGCTATCCAGCTCTCAGTACAATCCCTCAATTCTACTCATAGACTGAATAGACACAACATATGCCTTACTCCAGTCCTCAAAGCCTCCTATTTCCTTGTGTAGTTTCTCTTGGGTCCTCTGGCTACCACTTGTGTGAATTGACCTCTCACACCACTCACCAAACTCAGAAGTAATTGCGCAATCTCCAAGGAAAGAATTCCTTCTCCATGCAAGAGATATCCTCAATGGAAAATTCCTACAACTAATAGTACATTGTCCCATCATCTGATCTCAACTGGGTCTCTGATTGAACTGACATGCATGAGTTATTTATGTGAGAATATTCAATTATCTAAAGTGCAGTAGTTACATGCATGCATGCATTAACTCACTCAACTCACGATCAGTTCCATAAACTATTGGAACTAATCTAACTGGACTTAACTCAGTTAGTTGAGCTAACTAATTATAGATCAAAGTACAATTCATCCTGATCTGCTTAATCAAGGGATAACTTCCTCAATCAAAGGAGAAATTGTTGCATGTCTTCACATAGACTTCATGTTTGATTTTCTACAACTAATTAACTCAAGATGAATTAATTAATTATTTTACAAACATCTGCTAAGATCAGATTTAAATTTTAATTCTCAATTTTAGTTCAGGGACTAACTAAAATTGGAATGTATCCCGAAATGCTATTTATAGCAGTGCTATTTTTAGCGCTTCTATTTTTAGCATTTCTTGTTTCTATTTTCAACAACTTTACATTCAAAATTTGCATTTCATCATTTTTCATCATTAAAGTTATTCACAATATTTATCATCTCAAGAAAGTGAGGTAACTAAGAAAATTAAAAATTAAAATGACCAGATTAATTTGAGACATATTTAGCATATTTAAAATGATTATATTTAATATTAGATGATTTTACATAGTATTGATAAAATCAATCATCTTTTCATTAGATTTTCTTTGGCTGCACACGATTGAAACTAGCCTAGATCCATCTTAACTCCGGATCTATCAAGTGCTGAGAGGGATCAAATATCTCGTGCTGCAAACCTTTCCTCAAGTTTTGCACTCAAAAAAGAGGCTTTCACCTTAAGGGATTGAATTCCTCTAGGTGATTGATAGATTCAGAGTTACGATGGATCTAGGCTCGTTAATTTTTAATTAAAGACTAGTTGTTATAAACTAGCTATTATTTGTTTATATAAATAGAATTTATTTATTAATAATATTAAATTATTATTTATATATTATCTATGAAATTATAATAAAAAATTTATTCATAAAAGGATTATAGTTAATAAAATCATAAACATATTCTTATTAATTAATAAATTAACATATCCTAAATCAATAAATAAATAAATAACTAAATAACAATAATATATAAATATAAGATAGTGTGAGTATGGGTAATGGGATTGAAAGAAAGTAGGGGATTCTGAGAGAGAGCTAGGGTTGGCAGCAGAAGTTAAGCGTTGGGCACCATGTAGAGGCGAGAGGGGGGAGTTCTACTCCCTCCTATAGTCAGGCAGTCTCCAATTGATTCAAGAAACCTATGGAGGCTGAAATCGGAATTTCAGGAGGAGGGAAACAGGACAACAGAGATACACAAGGGCAGGAAAAGACACAGGAAGAAGTCAGAAAAGAAAGAAGAATAGAAGAAGAAAATCAGAATATGGATACCAGAAATCGAACTGGACTGTGTAAGCCTAGGGCAACTATCACACCCAGAGTGGTGTTAAGTGATCCAGTGCTACAGGCGCATAGGGAACACATGGCGACTTACGCAGTCATTTGTAAATTCATGTAGTTATGGCCAACAGAGAAGGCCTTATAGGCATGGATAAGGAATCATTGGAAACCTAAGGGGGATATAGATTCTCACCTTGGATCAAAGGGTTTCTTCATTGTTGTCTTTACAAACATTGAGGATAAAGACAGGGTGTTTGAAGTAGGGCCCTACTTCTATGTTGTTGCAGGCCTCTATATGCAGCCTTGGGTAATGAATTTTGTCCCGAACCGCAAAACATTCACTTCGGTGCCGGTTTGGGTAAGGCTCTACTCCTTACCACTGGATTATTGGTAGCCAGAATTATTAAAAGCAATAGGAAATAAACTAGGGCACTTTGTTAAAATATCAAAGGCCACTAGGAGGGGAAAGTATACCTCCTTTGCCCAGATTTGTGTAGAGGTAGATCTCTTTGGAGCTCTATCGGATGAAGTTATTTAGGAAGTTTTTGATGAAGAATGGGTACAAGCGATGGACTATGAGCATGTGCCTTTCAGGTGCCGCAAGTGTCGTGAACATGGGAATCTATTCAGGGACTATCCCTTAAACAAAATGGAAAGAAGAACTAAAACTATGTCAGGGAAAGAAACTGAAAGCTTTAGAAAAGTGGGAAACAAAGGTAAAGGAAGGAGAGAGTAGCAAAAGAAAATAAATGAGGAAAATAAGCCAAGTTAGAATAGGTACAAGGTACTAGAAGAAGAGAAGGAGCATGATAACACAATTCGGGCTCAGGAGGTAAGTCCTACGGAGAAGGAAAAGGAAGAGAGTATGGAGGACACACAACATAACAATCAAAAAAAGGAGGATTTGCTAATCACAATGGAACTTGATAGGGACCAAGAGATGACCCCGAGCGAGGTGGGAATAGAAGATCATGAACTGCAGGATATTCTTTATAGGGAGCATATAGATCTAAAAAAGTTCCTGGAATAGGGAACCAACAAAGGAATGGATTTGCTACCACAAGATGAGTTCAACAGAGTGCAACAGCTGTTCCTATGGAGGACTCAGGCAAAAGGTTCGGGAGCCAAAAGAAACCGTGATAGTCAGGACAACGAAGGGAGCAATGGGACTAGCTCCTAGGAACCTAGGCAGGAAAAGAGGTAGGAAAAAATGGAACAAGCTGCTGATAGAGTGTGGAAAAATCATGATCGATTCAGGTAATATGAAAGACCTAACCAGTTACTCATTTACAAATATTTTTTAATGAATCTTACATCATGGAATATTAGGGGTCTAGGGTGTAAACGGAAGTAAAGGAATCTTAGCAATAGAATGAAAGAAGAAAAACCAGATATGATTTTTATCCAGGAAATAAAATGTTCAGTAGAAAAAATAAGAGAAATTCATAGAAAATGGATGAATAAATATGAATATCTATAAGTCAAAGCAGACAAAACAACAGGAGGAATTCTCACACTATGGAATCCTCAGAAAATAGGAATCCTAGATGCGGTAGCATCTAGAAACTACTTATCAGTGGTTATTCAACCTTTGGGGGATGAGGAAGTTTATTTAATCACAAATGTTTATGGTCTATAGAAGCTGGAAGACAAACTAAGACTTCCTACTTCACTGGAGGATCTAAGAGACAGACATTCGAGCATCCCCTGTATTCTGGGAGGGGACTTTAATATGATTAGGTCACTGACAGAAAAAAAAGCTGGAACTAGATCACTAAGCAGAGACTCCATTGCATTTCAGAATTTTATAAACAATATGAGGTTAGTAGACACAGAGACAAGTAATGACATCTTTACCTAGAATAAAAAAAGGGGAGGAGTCTCAGGTGGCCTCAAAACTAGACAAATTTATTATCTTGGAAGACCTTATCCTAACAGGCCTCAACCTGCCAGCAATGATACTCCATTTTGGAGGATCAAATCATTGTCCTGTTCAACTTGAAGCATCCTTTATAGGAACTCCAAGAAACAGACCTTTCAGGTCTGAAAACATTTGGCTCACCCATCCAGACTTTATTAGCAATATTGAAAAATGGTGGATAGAGGATTTACAAGTTCAGGGCACTAAAATGTTCCTCCTACATAAAAGATTGAAACATATCAAAATCAGGCTTAAAGATTGGAATAAGAATGAGTTTGGAAACATTTTTGAAGCAAAAAAAGTGGCAGAACAAAATCTACATGAAATTAATTAGACCCTCATTACGAATGGCTTCAACGGTGAAAGAAAGGAACAAGTTGAATACCATCAAAAGGAATGGGATGAATTATGCAAACAAGAGGAGATATTCTAGAAACATAAATCAAGGGTAAAATAGGAAGGCACCAGGTCTAGATGGTTTTAATGTTAACTTCTTTAAAGCATGTTGGAAAATAATCAAGCAGGATATCCTGATGTGGTGGAGGACTCGAGGAAATGTAGAAATGTTTTGAAGGAGCTCAATACCTCTTTTAGATCCTTAATTCCAAAACAGGAGAATGCTATGACACCAGACAGATTCAGACCAATAGAATTATGCAATGTGTTGTATAAAATAATTTCCAAAATTATTACCAACAGGCTTAAACCCCTTCTCCCAACCCTCGTATCTGAGGAACAAACTAGGTTTGTGGAAGGCAAAAAAATTCTAAACAATATCATTCAAGCACACAAGGTGGTTCACCCACTTATAAGTAATAGGCAGGTGGGAATTACTATGCAATTTGACCTAGAAAAGGCTTATGATAAGATAAGTTGGGCTTACATAAGGAGAGTTCTTATAGCATATGGATTTGACCATAACTGGGTAAGATGGGTGATGGCCCTTGTAAATACCTATAGTTTTTCAATACTGATAAATGGTTCACGATCCAAGCCCTTTAATCCAACGAGAGGTCTCAGATAAGGAGATCCTCTCTCACCTTTTCTCTTTATTCTCATGATAGAAGGGCTAGGCAAAGCTATCAAGTTTGCCAAAGCAGAAGGTAAAATCCAAGGTCTCAAACTCACCATGAATGAAGAGGATTTGACCCATCACCAATTTGTGGATGGTATAATGCTACAGGGAACACCTACGGTTAGGGAAGCTCTAGCCTACAAACAAATCTTGAAAGACTTTACAATGGCAGCAGGCATAGAGGTAAGCCTTACCAAAACTAAGATTTTCTTTTTCAATACTGACATTGCTATTCAGAGAAATATATCCAGAATTCTAGGCTTTCAAAGAGATATGCTACCCTCCATATACCTGGGAGTACTGATAACTCACAAACCTCCAAGCAAGATGGTTTGGGCGCCTGCGATTAATAACCTATAGGAAAAAATTTGGAAATGGTCAGGTAGGTCTTTCAACCTAGCAAGACGACTTGTATTCACAAAAGCTGTCCTAGAAACGGTCCCCATCTTTATGTTATCAGTCCTTCCAGCTCCTAAAGGAGTAATGCAACTATGTAGAAATATCCAAAGAGATTTCATTTGGGGCAAAGGGGAAGAGAAAAAAAATGGGCCTTGGTAGCCTAGGACAAGTTCTGTAAACCTAAGTCACATGGAGGTTTGGGATTGGATGATCCTGAAGTGCTAAACAAAGTTTTGGGGGAAAAGCTTTGGTGGAGATGGCTAAAAGATTTAGCTTCCCCTTAGGCCCAAACTTGGAAACAAAAATATGCAATCAATTCGCAAGACAGAGATAACATTAGAGTGTCGAGGATCATCAATGGCTCCCACATTTGGAACAAAGCTTGGGAGAATAGAGACAATGTTCATAAACACAATTTCTGGGAAATTAGAGATGGAAATCTTGCATGGTTTTAGGAGGATAAGTGGCAACAAGGACCCAAATTGTTAAGAGAAGAATTTTCAAATCTCAAGAACGATACTGATAACAAAAGGTTACTCAGAGTAAATGAATTCTGGGACCAGGAAAAAAGTGAGGGAAAATGGAGGATATGGAAGAATTTGGAATACAGTGATGACTCCCCCTTGAAGGCATAGGCAGAAGCTCTAACAACTACCCTAGAACAAAGAAATATACTGACA
This sequence comes from Pinus tabuliformis, assembly GCA_031772625.1. Classification (NCBI taxonomy): domain Eukaryota; kingdom Viridiplantae; phylum Streptophyta; class Pinopsida; order Pinales; family Pinaceae; genus Pinus; species Pinus tabuliformis. Next base: position 1,217,928,701 of record CM062819.1, on the reverse strand, counting down.
TCAGTAGATTCAGACCAACTGAGATGGGGCAATAACAATGAAGGCAACTTTAACCTCAAAGAGGCCAAGAGCATAGCCATGGGGCTTGACTTTCCAAACCTTGATGGTGTATTGAAGGACCTATGGAAGAATCAAAGATGGATGAAGATCAAACTGTTCATGTGGTTAGTTCAGCATAAAAAAATTCTAACGTAGGGAAGCCTAAGGAAAAGAGGGGTAGTTGGTCCATCTAAATGCTAGGTTTGTGAAGCTCCAGAAGAAACTATGAATCACCTTCTAAACCTCTGTCCTTTCACATCCACATTATGGAATTGGATTGCCTCAATATTCAGACAAATAGACAAAGACATGGGGAGTATTACCAGCACCTTAAAGAAGTGGAGGAAAAATTTCTCTAATAATGAAATTGTCAACAAAGCTTGGGCTTTAGCTCCAAGCTTTCTAATCTGGGATGTCTAGAAAGAACGCAACAACAGAATATTCAAAAACAGGAAAGGTACTTCCCAAGGCATCATGGAACCGATTTTAAGACAACTCAATGAGATGGTAGGAACTCTAATTTAAAACCCCCCTGAGAACCAACCGAAAGATACTGGTGTGCAGATACTAATGCAGTTGGGTATGTAGGATCTCACCCCAAAAGGCAAAAACAACAATGCAAATCATACAATTGCTGATAAGGATTTCTACAACCCCCCCCCCTCAAGGTTTTCCGAAATGTAATATTGATGGGGCCTCAAAATGAAACCCAGGCATGGCTGGTTATGGAGGACTGATAAGGGATGAAAGGGGCTGTATAAAAATCATCTCTCATAGTAATTTGGGGAAAGCCACAAACAATATGGCAGAGCTCATGGCCATGGAGCAATGCTTAGAAATCCTAAGGGACTCAAACCTTCATAACATTATAATTGAAGCCAGTTCCAAATTTATTATTAATTCGATCAAGAGAATTTTCTATGCCTCAGCACTGGAAAATGTTTCGAGACATTGGAGGGTTCTGCAAGTCTATGAAAGGATTCAATCCCACTTGCAGAACATGAGAACCTTGAGTTTCACTCATGTGCGCTGAACAACCAAAAAAATAGTGAACACTTTAGCTAATGAAGGAGTACTCTGTGCTAAAAGCAAAAAAAAATATAAATGGAGAGATATCCCCCAGGGCAGATTGAGGGAAGAGTGTCTCAGACAGGCGAATGTGGACCGGGAGCTTTATCAGAGCAGGGGATACTAGAAGGTTGTAGTCTTCTGGATATAGTTGAATGTTAGTCGACATGAAACAACAGTCCAGGGATATGAAAGAAAAGAATGGAAGATCCTTAGGTGGGAATAGATGCCCAAAATCCTACAATCCTAAGGTTCTCGGGCGGGTGTCAATTAACAACACAAGTATTTACACGAATTCGAATCAGGTTTCAGAAAGCCCTGTAATTGGCTGTGTAGGGAGATTGGTTAAAGTATGAGCAGGTAGGAGAAATAGCATCAGTCGTATCAAATCCATGTTGCAAATAGCAAGAGGGTTAGCCAGTCAATCAGACTTGAAATTGACTTTAACATTAGCTTTATTAGGCTTTGGGTCCGAAAGAAGGGTTAAACAGTGAGCAAGTTACGCAGGTGGCCGGGAATCGCATGCATCTGGTGGATTTCAGGTAGATTACATGGGCGAGGGTTATCAACCAAATCGGACCTGAATTTTTTATAGAGCGGTCTCTGTAGGCTCATTGGGTCTGATTCAAGAATTAAAGGGAGTGCTTGTTAACGGCTCGATATTTATAGTGACCGTTAGATCTTTGAGGTTATATCGAACGATCAGGGATGTCGATTATATTTTGTGGTTGCGTCGTCATAGTTTTGCGAACCCCGGGCCCAGTGAGTGGGCCTTAGGCTCGGGATACTAGGCTGTAGGTGGCCCACTTCTCTTATGTACACTTTGTAATATGGATGTAATATCAATTCGAAGAAAAGGTCCAACACTTATTTCAGAAAATTAAAAAAAATAATAATATATCTATCTATATATATATATATCTAGATATATAATATTTATTAATTTTTAGTTATAGAAATCAAAATTAGCCATATTATTTATGAATTTATAATAACATATTTATAAATAAAAACATAAGGGGTAAAAAAAAGAACGAAGGAAGGACGAGGTAATAATGGGGAAAATCACGATGAAATAGCTAGAATCCAACTCTTACTCAGTTTCCACCCATCATCCCTATTGAGATTGAATGTATGCTTCTCAATCTCAATCGCCTCTCTTAGTTTCCTATCGTGGAAGTGATCGACCCTGGCAATTACCTTTGCATCCTCAATGCAACAATGGTGCTTATATTTCTATGCATGCTCCGCAAGAGCTGATGAGCGCGATCGGTTATGCTCACACTCATCAGTTCTTGCAGAGCATGCAGAGAAATATAAGCACCGTGTTTGTATTGAGGATGCGAAGGTAATTGCGAGGGTTAATCACTTCCACCATAGGAAACTAAGAGAGGCTATTGGGATTGAGAAGCATACAATCAATCTCAATAGGGATGATGGGTGGAAACTAAGTAAGAACTAGATTTCGACTATTTAGTCCCGATTTTCCCCATTATTACCCCCCTCCTTCATGTTTTTTTTTGGACCCCTTATGTTTTTATTTATAAATATGTTATTATAAATTCATAAATAATATATAAATAATAGTCTATTATTATTAATGAATAATTTCATATATGTGCAAACAATTACTGCAGGAAAATACTCATCTGCTCTCAATTTCCTCTACCAAACTTAAATGTCCAAGTTATAGCTATGATGCAAGTCCCCTCCTAGGAGGAGGGAGAGTGATATGTTTAAAAGTATTGTTTGTATGAAAATTTTGGTTCTCTTACTTTTAGGGGATATATATATATATATATATATATATATATATATATATATATATTTGTTAATAATGTTATGCCAATTCTCCTATCAACATAAATGGTGGGTGGGAAGCCCATTTTTTGTATTTCTAATGTAATGTTGTGCTCAGGACATGAGCTTTATTAATATAAAATTTCTATATACTGTTAAAAAAACATATTTTTTTACATTTTTCTATAATATGTTCATCAAAATAAGTTTTATATATTTGATTTTTGAATTGATTTTAGGATAAAATGTCTCTTTATTAAAAAAATATGGATTAATGACTAAAATGTTACATAACAATAATAATATGAAGTTGATTTTACAAAAAAATATTATATAATTTATTTGAGAACCAGGAGGATTGGCTTAGTTGATGGAATCCCTATGGTTAAAAGAACCTTTGATTTAGAGGTCATTGGTTCAAATTATTTTTGGCCTTAGAGGATAACTCTTTAGGGCAAGGTCGTTACATATAAATATTACCGAGTGCCATTTGAGTATGAGTAATCTTGACCAAGAGTAAGATATTCCATTAATCTCAAGATCATATAACAAACCTAGCTCAAAATCGTAAATTGAAAATATCACTTACACAAATTAAATTTAAATAAAAAAATTATAATCATTCTTTCTAACCACTCAAAATAAACCTAATTAATTTGATAATATTAAAATATTTATTAATTAAAATATAATTAATAAATATAAATATAATATTATTATATAATATTTTTGCATTTTACATGTCTCCCTAAGGAATAGCTAATGGTCTATTTCTTACGAGAAAGGAAACGAGAGTTGGTGTAATAAAAATAAAAAATGTAAAATACTTGTTTTAATTTACAACCTTACCACCTTTCACAAGGCTCAAACTTGGGTATTTGTCATTTAATTTTAATATATTTTAAAAGTTTTTTGTTTTTTTGTTTTTTAATACATGTAAATGAGTATTTATTCATTTTCTTAAGCTATTAAGGACGGATCATACCTAATTAAATGTTGTTAGGTACTTATATTGTAAAAGGTAAAAGATATTTGTACTGGAATTATTTTACATCCTAGTTATCTATAGATGAGCATTTACTCATTTGTTAAAGTCATTGAGGCATTGAGAACTTATTATAATTAGTTGAGTGTTTTTAGATATAAAGGCATTGAGAACTTGAGTGTTTTTAGATATAAATAAGGTAATAGGGAAACTGAAGGAAATTACTTTACATCTTAATTATACAATAGTGATGTGTAAAAGAATAATAGGGGTAGTTCAAAGTATTAGCACAAAATCTTATAATGTATAAGACTTCGAAATGTGAGAGAAATATTAACTGTAACTTTTAATGTATTAATTATTAATATGCAAGAGAGTTAAGAAGATTATTTATACATATTACAAATTAGGTTAACCCCTAGAAGATTAGCTAGATAAATTAGTTTTTTCTATTTAATCTAATGGAAAGAAAATACGAAAATATCTTGAGAAGAAAGATAAAGGGTGTGGATTTTGGATCTAAAGAATTATAGTGTAACCACTCTATGATAATCCAAATTGACTACTAAGCACTTCCTCTTATCATTGAAAGTGATTTTTTTGATATAAATATATGAAGGATATTAGACTGTTGAGATTTAGGAGATAAGGAAGTGGAGACTTAAAGGAACATGGAAGGGGAAGTACGAGTAAAGAAAAAAGAAAAAACAAAAGAAAACCATAACAAAATAAGGCAAACTGAGGAAAAGTGATGTGAAAAAGGTGAAGGGAAATAGGTTGAAATAGATTAATAAAGTAAAATTTATGTTTTCAAGTTACTTGAGATCTCTACTTACCCTTGTTATGATGCAAAATGAAAAATAGAGAAGGAAGGAATGTAGGTATGACAAATATAAAGAATGGAGAATGAAGGAATGTAAGTATGGTGAAAAATGAAGAATGGAGAAGGAAGAGATGCAAGTGATAACGTAGGAGAAAGACATCTATTGTGGATTCATGTATGTTGAGGAATTGTGAACGAAAATAGTGGTGAGAGGTAGAAAGAGATGTATAGAGTTTAAAAAATAAAAATATATAAAAATAAAGATATAAATGAGAAGAACATGTAAAAGAGAAAATGGGAAGTCAATATATGGAAAAAGGAGTTTGAAATTGATCTTATTGCGATTATAAATATATTTATTCAAGAAGTACCATGATGCAGTTTTCAAATAGAGGAAATTATCCTTGAGGGGGGAAAGGAGGTGCTATTGATATGAAAACACCAGTAACAATAAAAGAAACATGTATGTGGCATTTATGGAGTAGATTATGGTCTGAGTTCATAGCATGAAGTTTGTGATCTTCGGTTGTATTTAGTATATTTCTCTTATCTTTTCGACATTAATTACTTTAGGTGCCCTATTAGACCAATGAAAATGTATCATAGGGTGAGGCTCAAAATTATCATCTAACTTTTCTATGATCCTACATGATTGTGTCTCTAGAATATCCATTAGTGAATGCACATTGAGCTTTTGAGAAAATTTGTCGCCAAGGTGTATTACAAGTTAATGGTCTCCCTCTTGAGTATTTTAGTATTTATCATACATCTTTGGAGGATTGGTATTTTTTTTGAAGATGCCCAATGAAGTGATTATTTGAATTGGGCTTGTGATGTTTGCAATCCTTGTGGATGGCACAACAAGCATGCATGAACACACAACATTACCAAGGGATTCCTCCTTTTCCAATGCAATCCTTTACATTAAATGAAATATAGAATTATCGTTCATGGACAAGAAAAAATAGCCATGTGATCCTTAAATAGTGAACAGATTATTCCTGTCTTAAAAAATAATGCAGCGTGCTTAACTAGTGTGCGTAGATTTCCCAGTCATGGATATGAAATTTTGATTTTCCCTCAAATAGATCATGACCCATTTAAGAGGAATCATTTATGAATAACTAGAACATTTCTATTAAAATTCTAAGGCAAGTACAATAGAACACAATTTTTGACATGATAATTTCTTCCTACTGATTCTCAAACAATAATTTCTATGCCACTACTATTATTGAATAATTATACTCATAAAATTTCAACATTAATTTGCAACAAAAACATTAAAGATAATAGAGAGACAACCATGCAAAATAGACACAATATATTTTCACCTAGGAAACCCAACCTTGGGAGAAAAACCAACAATTTTTCTTGAGGAGAAATTTTATTTCAACAAGGTTTACAGATAAGATATTTGTCTACAAATCTATGCCAATATAAAAGTCGAAATACCAGTCAAACCTGGTCAAACAACATCAAGTCAACATTGGTAAAAACACTTAGAAAATCAAGAGTCAAAACTACTCAAATAGTAAAACTCTACAGTTAACTCAGCCTAGTCAAACTTGGCCCTACGATCCGTGGTCAACCCACTCATGTGGCCCAATGACTAATCAAATTGCAATAGTATCCTTATGTCAAGTCTAGGGTCAATGATGTGGCCAAACCTACACATGTGGCCTCCAAAAGCTTAGTCAAACAATTGGTCAACTTCTTAGTCAAATTTTGTCAAAGACAGCTTAGGCAACTTGAGTTAATGCATTGGTTAATCAACTCTTCCTTCTCACATGTGCGGCCAAAACAAGAGTGAGATAGAATATATGCTCTACAGCAACAAATTTTCTCTTTGGGCAAATTTCTCCTCCACTAGTAAAGATTGAGTGAGCTTGCTATGTTGTTTTTTCCTCTCGCATGTTGTTTATTTATGTAGAGCTCTAAGGTTGAGTAGAGACCCATCAAGTTGGTTTCTTATCACAATAAACCCTTTCACTAATGGAGCCTACATCACAACTCAACATTAGACTAGAATTGTTTACCCCTGTTGGGTGAAAAGCCCCAATCAATAAACAATTCAAACTCGCTCTATAAAAGATAGATCACTCCATCCGAGAGCACAAAGTGAGCGTCATGGGCCATTCACCTCTAGCCAAATAAGCATGCCCCCATGGGTGAATGTATCATTCTCCCGTAGTCAAATCAACATGACCCCATGAGAGAAGATCTGCCCCTAGGCCTTTTACCCCTAGCCAAATTAGTAGGGCCCAGTGGCTAAATGTATCATTCCCCCACTAGTCAAGTCAAGATGATACTATTGGAGCTATGGAAGATCTCTTTCCAAAATACACACAATAAGAAACTTATAAGGATCCAATCCCTATTGAGAATGGGGTTGGAAAAAGGAAAGGATCTCCAAGAAGATAAAGGATTGGTGATGTTCTATGGGTCTTTGGGTTTTTGGCAAAAGAGTGTTGGGGTTGGAAAAAGGAAAGGATCTTCAAGAAGATAAAGTATTGGTGATGTTGTATGGGTCTTTGGTTTTTTTGGCAAAAGAGTGTTATTAAGCGATGCGATAGCGAGGTTGAATAAGTGCTCACTTGTTTTTTGATAGTTTGTGGCATAGAAAGAACAATGATGATCCTTCAAAGCTTTTAGAAAATAGTCTATCCCAAGTTAGAAAATGAATTACCTTTGACCATAATTTATGCCCCTAAATCTATGTCCAAATATAAAAATGCATGCAAATTATATTAAACTATAATTTTGATAAATGAAAAATGCATCCATATAATAATAATAACATAGGCATGAGCTCAATGATATTAAGACTTTATTTTAGAAAAATGATAACATTCGTTTTACTAACTTAAAAAAATAATTTTATTTTTTTAAATAAAGATAAATGTATAAAATAATGATAATGTTTTTTTTTAAGATAAAAAAATCTATAAAGATAATGAGTAATAAAATATAGTAGGAAGAAAATCCTTTATTACAAATTCAATACCAAAAAATAATTTTATAACATATGTAAAGAAACCTTGACGTCGTCATTTTAATTTTTTTATTTTTTTTAATGTCAGATGCCAATCACTCATCGAATATGAAGTTTTCGGAAAATGAGGTTTTGGTATTTCCTACTAATTGGGAATATAAGCAACTAAGAGAGGATTGATACTGGCTTGATCATTGCAGGTGTGTTTTACCAGTTATCTCATTCAAGATAAAACGTGCAAGTCAATTCTATTATCCGGTGACTTTCTCAAGTAGGTTGGAAGGATGTTGTTCACTTTTTTAAAAAAATTTCATACCATTCATGAATCATACCCTTCCATAAATTTTTCTCGCATTATTATATAATTCAAATTCAAATTTGTATATCTATATATATAAAAAAACAGAAATCATTTTACATTTTTCATTATTTTTATGCAAAATTCTGCTGTCTTAAATTGTGCACAAGGTTAGGAATAAATGGCAGTCCTGCTTGCTCTTATAACCATCTTATTATATCTGTTTCACCATTTTATTATAGAAAGCATTTTAAATACATCTTCTGAAAGTATTTAGGATCTCTCGGCCCCGTTTATCATGTCACAAAATATGTATTTAAAATCACATCCACAGGGACGACCTAATCAAAGGTGTCGGCAGCTGACGTCAATTAGATGACGGAAGGTTAAGATGTTAAGCCCACCCAGAGAATTAGGTGCGACTGAAAGTTATCGCAGGATGCAAGAAGTCGTTTCTTTAATTTTACTTTTCATTACTCCAACAAATGTTCATCATTGAATTATGTATACCACTCAATTTCCCTCATTATTCAATTTTTTCCGATGTTCCTTATACAAATACATACAGCGATTGATGGACGATAACGGGAAAAAATCCGCGGCGGTGTAAGGTTAGTTTACTTTTTCATTTCTTTGTTCAACCCTTTTCTCTATAAATAGAAGCGAGACGTTTGACAACCACAAGCACATTTGCAATTTCCATTTGCCTTTAAATTCGAATTAGTTGCAGCAATACTCTGGTACGATCTAAATTATGAAAGATCCATGTCTCTTTGCTTAAATATATAGATTGTATTTTGTTAATTGCTTAGATTGATTAACGTATTGTGGTGTTTTGAATAAGGGAAGAACATTATTAAAAGAAAGGATTTACAAGTATGGACATGAATTCTGAGGTTTCGAAATGGATGCCGCTCGAATCAGCAGTATGCTTTCCAAACCAATCAGAGGAAGCGTCACAAACTAAAACAGAAGAAGAAGAGGAGGAAGAAAAGGAGAGGTTCAAACGCCCCCGGACAACTTTGGACAATGAAGATGATGTGGAGGAATTTATGGCTTTGTTAGACAGAATCGAAGAAACAAAGAAACTATTGAAAAGAAAGAGCGTGAATTTCAGTGGTAGTAGTATAATGTTAAATTTGTAATTTCAACAGCGCAGGGCAGTTTTTGGAAAACCGGCCCGGTCTCCCCACACCGCCTTTGGCAGAACGCTGTACCCGCAGAGGAGGCCCCGACTGTTATAGACATTTTTGTGCCTTACAGCATAGAACATGAAATGTCAATAATCTGAGGGATCCAAAGTCCCTAAACATGTTGTTCTTACCCTTAGAGGAACAAGGTCAGCAAACCACAGCACTGCAAATCAGTTCTCCACTGAAAAACACTCAAAAACAGGTCAATTTTGGATCAAAGCAGCTGCTCCACTAAGCATCTGCGCTGAATGACAAAAGCTCCATGGTGTACCTGCGCTGCATAGCAAGTGCAACAAAGGCTACCTGCGCTGGGCGTACTTTGACATGTGGAGGAATCTTTTCTCAATGTGCCAGTGCCTAGGAAGCTTCCAAAATGACACTTGGATCAGAAGATTCGCCTAATGATGAGTAAAGAGGTTCTAAAACTCCAAGTGGAAGGTAGAAACTCCGAGTGGACTCAAGGACTGAAGAACAACTGGAGTTGAAGAGGACAACAAGTCACACATCAAGCTGACTTATCTTCACTCCAAAACTCTATATAATGATCTCATCCCATGGGATCTGGAGGCCGGAATTTTGTGCAAAGAATTGCTGTTGGTTTACAGTTGTGAGTATTGGGTGATTGCTTGAGGGAGGTGAAGAGGAGATTTTTTTCCGTCGGGAAGGTGATGCTGGATTGGACCTCTCACGGTTGTATCACCACCCGAACCTTACTTCCTTATATTAATAAGGCATTTGAGGTTCTTCTATTCGCATGTGTTTCAATGGTGTATTGTCTTACTTGCGTATTTGATTTATGCTAATCCTTGAATCAATTATGAATGCATGCTTCTTGTAGTTTCCTTTTCTTGTCTTGTTCGCAGGATCTCGTGTAGCTGGGCCCGTGAGAAGACTTGGAGCTGGGAGCAAGCGGCAAATAGAGGAGATTGGATCGACCATTTGCGCAAGACATCGGTAAGTGGATCTCTTCCTTTCATCTCTTGCATGTCATAAAGAAGTAACTTTAGATAGCTTTGCTTCAGCTGTTGCTAAGGAACTATCACCCTTAGAGTGGGATAGGGTAATTCCGTGTTGCATACTTTTCCCCACAACAGACTGGCGACTCCGCTGGGGATCGTGTCTTGTTGGTAGCTTGTGTTTCTTGCTATTCATTTCCTAAACAAAGGGAGTACCGAATCGAACTGCATTCGAATCCTTCGAATGCAAAGTAGATGGCAGCTACTCTAACTCAGTGCTGGGCATGTTTATGATTTGAAAAGCTGATCCACAAGGACTCTTTTTAGCTCTTTGTGATAGGTTTCATCTTCCTTAATCATCCTCTAGTGTATACTTGGCTGATAGCCTCTGATTTGGCCAAAAACCATTGATTTTTGAGCAAACTGTGACCCGGAATCTGAGAGAGACGAGAGTTGTCTCTTCAGTGCAGCTGCAGCAAAGGCTACCTGCGCTACAACGCAGGTCCCGAAGGGGCTACCTGCGCTGCATGTCAGATTGACAGTGCAGCACCTGCGCTGATCCAGTTTTGCCTTGTGCAACTGGGATTCCCCACGGTCTGTTGCCCAGTTTTCAATATTGTTTTTGCAGCCTGTTGTCAACCTGTATACCCAGCTGAAACTACCTTTCCTTGTCTTCATTCTGCCTCAGTTGTATGAAGAAACCGTGATTGTTCTTATTGTATTTCTTGCTTTCATTCACAGTTTCCCGTAGCGAAAGTGAACTAGTCTTGCTGTGACCTCTTGGACCTAGACCTGTGAGAAAGTGTCGTTGTGATTCTAAGAGCTAGTTTATTACTGTTCATAGCTGCTTGAACATTTGCTTTCGTTATATGGTTCAAATTTCAGTATTTCTTGTATTGAAACGAGTGAATCTTAAGGTGTTCTTTTGATTATTGGACAAAAACTTGTTTTCTTTCACTTGAAATTGAATTCGAAATTATACAACAGCTTTCTTTTTGTAATACATCAACATTAAGGAAGAAGAAAATAAATACTTGCATTGTGCATGTGCATTTTGACAGTTTGCATGTCGATTTAGGAAAAGTGCATCAGTGTGTGCTCTATGATCTGTTTGAAAAGATGATGTCTTTCTTTTCCCTCAGTAGTTAAGATTTTCATAAAGTTGAAAGAATTGAAAAAGCTTGCTTATCATTCTTAGACTGCATTTAGGAGTTGTATCATACATCACGTGGTGATCCATAAAGGCAAACTGCTAAGCAAGATCAACCTAAAAAGAACTGAATTTATCTAACAACGCTTTGAAACATAACGAAACACAGTAGAGGTCTAGGTAGAGACGTGTTCCGGCGTCGTTAAACATAGTGACCGTCGATCTCTACGAAGGTGGGTGATTCCTCCTGAGGGACGATAACACTAATACGGACTTGTGCCCCCGCGTACCGTCGCGTATATTGGGGGACCCCTATAGGAACAAAGCCTTTATCCATAGGAAGCCGTGTCGGCCGCCCTACTGATCGCGATGCAATGAACACAGCATTCACGAAGATCGACCACTCGTACCGTAAAACGTATTCTGTGGTTTCGCGAAAGGTTTGGCACACCCTCTGCCTAGAACTCCAGAGTAGTTTCTTTTGGCCTTTTTCAAACTCTATAACTGAAAAAGTCCATCCGAGCATTTGTCACTTCGTGCTCGTTAATACATCGAAGGAGACTAGAGTCATCTTTAGCTTTTTCTCAACTCTTAAAAAGTGAAAAAGCAAGTTGTGTCTAAAAGCGTCGTCATAATAAAATTCATTTTAAACGGAACATAATCACCTCCTATTCCTGCGTTGATCTTCGAAGTTAGTCTTTTGGCATCGTAAGTTGTTGTAGAATCGCTAAGAAATCTTTTGGATAGACTAGATATGTCTGAACAACCGTCGACATCTAGGACTGTGTTGTCTGACACAGCAGCAGCAGAACCTCCTGCTACTACTCCAATGATGTTCGCTGGTATACCATCTGTCCCGGCAAATTGTCAACAACAAGCCAGAGTCCAATCGGGGGCGACAATATGGTTAGTTCCTATTTCTTCATCCGGATTATCATCTGGTACTTCTTATGTTGAAACTCAACAAATTGATCCAATGTGTCTTCAAAGGCCAATTTACCCTTTAAGTACTGGATTCCCACAATGTGGAGGGCAGTATGCTCTTTCATTGTTCCCTCCTAGAGAACAACCACATGAGAGTTTACAACAAGGATCAGGTCAAACTGGAATTACATCCAGCGGTTGGGTACCAATACTGCCTCAACGATCAGGAGTTGCACATTCAATGCAACCAGTACACCCTGTGTCGAATATTCCCACCACACCTGATATGGCGAATGCGTCGCAAGTACAAGCGCTACCTGTTGTAATACAACAACCTCTTGTCTCAACGGCTCAATCACAATCTCAGGGTAGTGCCTCCTTATCTGGAGCGACTCAAGCTCAAACAAGTACTGTGACTCCTCATCTTGGTCAATCATCCAGTATTGGTCAGCAGCAGATGGTCCAACAACCAGAGCTGGTTCAATCTCAACAACCGCCATTCCAGCAATCATATCAAGGACCTGAGCAACAAGTCTTTGTAAGTAATGGTCAACCATGCTATAATGGTTATGCCCATCAACTTTGTCAAAGTTGTCAGCATTATGCTGGTCTGCAAAGACCCATTGCTCAGGCGATACCATCTTATCCTGGATATGCTTCGCCTAACCTGAACCAACAGTTGCCCTTTGTAGCAACTCTAGAATTGCCAGATCTAAACCGGCTGACGAATGATCCAATTGCTTATGCCGCTTGGTGGCCAGCAATTCCGCATAAACTTCCATCGGACATTCCTAAATTCAATGGAAATCCAGGTGAAGACCCGTCGAATCACGTCATGACTTTTCATCTGTGGTGTTCATCGAACACTCTAAACGATGATTCGATAAGACTTCGCCTCTTCCAGAGGACATTGACAGGTCCAGCGGCTAAATGGTACATTGAATTGCCAAGAGCCTCTTTTGACAATTTCAGCTCCTTAGCCACGACTTTCTTAACCCATTTTCAATTACCGATAAGGTATGAAACGGGAACAGAACTCCTTACCAACTTCAAACAGACAACGGCCACTCACATATCTGATCATATACATGAGTGGCGTCGTCGTCGTAGGATGGTGAAAACATACATTCCGGATCAGCTATTAGCTGAATGGTTTATAAAGTCGTTACTTCCGGCTATAACGGAAGATGTGGCCAAGGGAGGAGTCGTAACAGAGGAGCAAGTCATTGCTCGCGCTCAATATTTAGACTTAGTATATACTCAGTCTGGCACGCTCTACGACAAAATACCTGATGCCCCTAGACCTGAATTTTCAATTCCTCCCCCTCCTAAATCGAATACTGACTATCACGCCAGTAATGGCGTGACTGGCAAACGCAAAATTTCTAGTCAAAATGCAAATGAGGAACTTCTTGCCTCAGAAGTAAATGCCATGTCGACCGACAAGGGCAAACAACTGAAGCAACCAGGGGGCAAGAAGAAAAAGAAAAGGAAAGGGAAACCCCCGACAGGGTGTCATATATGCGACGAGGATCATTGGACGAAAGATTGTCCACATATAGCTGAAGTTAAGAAGCTCTTTAAGAGTTCGAAAACCCCAGCAATATTGACTGATCCGTTTCCTAACCCAAGACAAAATCTGGTTGCTAATCAAAATGCTTCCCGATCCCAAGTACTTATGTTGTCCACCTCGAAACAGCAAAATAATGCTTTGACAAGGAATAAAGATTACAGGAATCCAAAGCAGTTGAACAAAAAGGCAAATAAAGAACCTAGTAGTTCAACAACAACTTTGACCAAAGTTGTGCCACCCATCATTCCTAAACCAATGATAAAGTCGCCAAAGGGAGTAGTACACAAATCTACATTTAATCCTCGTGCAAAAATAGCACAGAATTATAATATAATAGAGGACCTGGCCCAATCGCCGTCCGCTATGTCGACACTTGAGGTACCGCAAAATTGCCCCTCCCAAGAGCAAGCTTTACTAGCAGCGATAAGTGGGATTGGCCCAATGGATTCCAATCTTGTGGCCTTTGATCATAAAGGATATGACCCTCAGTTACCAGCTCAACTAGCTTTCCTTATTCAAGTGAAAGCCCTCAACAAAACTGTTCATCGAACAATTATTGATGAGGGGGCATCTACATGCCTTATGTCGATGAGTTGCTGGAAAAGTTTAGGCTCACCACCCTTGTCAAAATCGTCAACGACATTAAAAGCATTTGATGGACGATCATACACTCCATACGGGATTTTAAGTAACTTGCAAGTTGAACTGGGGGGCAAAACAGTAGAAGTTGATGTGGAAGTAATCGACGGAAACCTCGATTACAACATCCTATTGGGAAGGCCTTGGATATATGCCATGGCTGCAGTTGTGTCGACCTACTTCAGGAGGATTGTATTTCCTTTTCAAGGAAAAATTACAATCGTCGACCAACAAACATTTCTCCCCAACAGTTCTCAAGTTACGGGAGGCAGCACAATGATCCATGAAAGTAATCAATCGCTCCAAAATATTGGAGTAGGTCTCCTAAAAGACCCTGCCTTAATGGGTACTTTTGCCCTACCGCCGGCAGGTAATCTGGCGGAAGTAGCCACAGTGGAAACCTACAATATGAAATCTTCTATATCCAACAGATTCGGAAGATTCCTAAATATTTTGTCAGCATGGATCATCGCCCTAATGGAAATACTGTAAATACAGTGGGACCCGAGGATGGTTCTTATCTCGTGTCAACCTCGTTAAAAAATGAAACAAGGAGTCATGAGGATAGTTCTTTTACTGTGTCAACCTCATTAAAAAATGAAACAAATCCCCTTTTCAAAATTCAAAGGTAAACCTTCATTCCAACCACCAAGTTGAATGCAATGAAGCTTGGGGGGCACCCTCCTTTGACATGTGTTATTATGATGCTGGGGGCATGCAAACAAAATGAGCAGTTTTGGCAAAGTTCATGCTCGTTAAAAAATAAACGCAAAACCGAGCAGTTTTAACGCGGAATTCATGCTCGTTAAAAAATAAACATAAGCATGTGAGCAAGCTTCCTCCAGAGTTCAAGCTCATCCAGAAAAAATGAACCGGTAAATAACCATTTGAGATCGTAAATTCATCAGCCATAAAAAGCCTTGGTCATGTTTGCACCGTCACCTCCACTTTTCATTTGGCCGATCATTCACATCCACTTGATTGTTTACCTATTTTGAGGAACAGCTGCAAAGAGTGATTTCACCTAGCCATCCTTGTGACACTGCCGTGATTGGAAAATTCCAACCTGTACTTGGAATCTGCTGCTATCCCTGTTTATCACTCGTTCCTCAAAATGCGAGTCTTCTTTGAGCTCTTTTCACTGACTCGTAAAATATGAAAAGTTTGCCGAGTTTTGGCCTTCCAGCTCGTTAAAAGGACCGGAAGAGCTATCCCTCCTCTAGATTTTAATCTTTTTGGACCTGAGGGATTATTGCACAAAAAGATCGAGCGCTTGTCTAGTTCGGCTCGATAAAGATATCGAACATTCATCCCTTCTGTATTGTTTTATACTTTTTCGGACTTAAGGGATTAGATGACGAAAAAGGACCCCTGGAGTCCACTTTATGTACCCTTTTCAGACTCTCTAAAGATGAAAAGGACCGAGTTGTCTTTGTCGCTGGGCTCGTTAAAAATATTAGATAGCGACAAACTTGTCTTTAGACGAGAAAGAGTTTCCCTATCGTTAGGCTCGTTAAAACATAGCGATGGGCTTGCCCAAAGGGCAGGTTATAGAACAAGCATATGTTATCCTCCTCAAGCTTGACAAAAATAAAGAGGTACTGGTCAGAAATGACTGGGGAAAAATTGGGAAGAACCTCAAAGCTTAATGGTAGCAAGTCGCTCTTGAACATGACACTTTTGCCTCCGTAAATATCGGGTTGGGTTATTATCATTCACCGGTCCCTTCACCATGGTCTCGCCATACCATCCATACATCGGGTAATGCTACCGATCCATTACATCAGTGTCGTTATATGTTCAAGAGATGTCATTCAGAAAGTGTCAACCGGGTCCCATCCACTACCATACATCATCTTTCGTCCTTCCATGACCGCCACCCTGAATCATATTTCACAGATCGTTTTCACCATCATCACTAGCTCCGTTCCGTGTCACTGATGTGGGATTCATTAAGGCCCTCCTTTGACGGATCACTTCTTGTCGACATCAGCTCACTATCCAAGAAGTTGATCTAGGAACACCCCCCTCAGTACTTTGAAGCTTGCATGCCTCAATGGCAAGTTTCTCACTTCCGGCGATAGGTATGCATTAATGACCTTCGACCGGGAGACTTTGCGTGGTGTTCGACGTCAGATCCTATATTCACGCCACGTGAATTGTGCTGCAGTACCTTGAGGGTCATCATCATTATCGGTGATTCCTCTCGCGCTTGTTAGCAGTTTACATTATTGACTGGTAATCAAGCGATGTCTTTCCATGTTCGACTTCAAGAAATTCTCACATGGATTGACTTGTACGAGAGTGAAGGTTGGACAAGTTTGAAGACCCCGGATCTAGTTTCATCCATTCGGGCTGCGATATATATTCAGGAGATAAAAACATAGACATGTGCAGCAGATGATCATCCTACTAAAAGGATGATAATTAAAAGTAGAGAATTATCAGTCTATTATCAGACGATCGTCTGTTTATGTACAGCAAATGTATTTATAAAGCTGAGCATGGGAAATGCCCGCATCAGCTAGATCATGAAAAGAAAGTATGAAAAAATAATGTATTGTATTTTATTTTGTTACAGGTCACCTCCCGACGATTGAATGAACTTCGGATCCTCCTAATAAAGCATTTCACCCGATAAACAACCTCATACTTTAGGGGGCAACTATTATAGACATTTTTGTGCCTTACAGCATAGAGCATGAAATGTCAATAATCTGAGGGATCCAAAGTCCCTAAACATGTTGTTCTTACCCTTAGAGGAACAAGGTCAGCAAACCACAGCACTGCAAATCAGTTCTCCACTGAAAAACACTAAAAAACAGGTCAATTTTGGATCAAAGCAGCTGCTCCACTAAGCATCTGCGCTGAATTACAAAAGCTCCATGGTGTACCTGCGCTGCATAGCAAGTGCAACAAAGGCTACCTGCGCTGGGCGTACTTTGACATGTGGAGGAATCTTTTCTCAATGTGCCAGTGCCCAGGAAGCTTCCAAAATGACACTTGGATCAGAAGATTCGCCTAATGATGAGTAAAGAGGCTCTAAAACTCCAAGTGGAAGGTAGAAACTCCGAGTGGACTCAAGGACTGAAGAACAACTGGAGTTGAAGAGGACAACAAGTCACACATCAAGCTGACTTATCTTCACTCCAAAACTCTATATAAGGATCTCATCCCATGGGATCTGGAGGCCGGAATTTTGTACAAAGAATTGCTGTTGGTTTACAGTTGTGAGTATTGGGTGATTGCTTGAGGGAGGTGAAGAGGAGATTTCTTTCCGTCGGGAAGGTGATGCTGGATTGGACCTCTCACGGTTGTATCACCGCCCGAACCTTACTTCCTTATATTAATAAAGCATTTGAGGTTCTTCTATTCGCATGTGTTTCAATGGTGTATTGTCTTACTTGCGTATTTGATTTATGCTAATCCTTGAATCAATTATGAATGCATGCTTCTTGTAATTTCCTTTTCTTGTCTTGTTCGCAGGATCTCGTGTAGCTGGGCCCGTGAGAAGACTTGGAGCTGGGAGCAAGCGAAAAATAGAGGAGATTGGATCGACCATTTGCGCAAGACATCGGTAAGTGGATCTCTTCCTTTCATCTCTTTCATGTCATAAAGAAGTAACTTTAGATAGCTTTGCTTCAGCTATTGCTAAGGAACTATCACCCTTAGAGTGGGATAGGGTCATTCCGTGTTGGATACTTTTCCCCACAACACCGACACAATCAGGACGCGCCACGCGTCTCCTGTACAACAGCTTTACTGCTTGCTCCCCGGACGTTAAGGGTCGATTGGTTTGCCCGTGACGTTGTGCGAAATGCGTCGGATCGTCTCAGCGGGCGCAGATCTGCACAAACTTGCGCGGAAGTTAACGACCGGGTCTGATGCGTTGTGGTGGCAACACGTGGCACCGGCATGACGTCAAATCAATTTTTTGCGTGGAATGGAAGTTTTTGGTTTGACCGCCGGATGGAAGAATTAATGAATATTAAGTGTTGTTCGTAGTTTTTGGTGAAGGCCCTTTAATATGGTTATGGGCATATAGTTTTATATGTTTTTTAATATATATGTTTTTTATATGTTGTAGAAAAAGAAGCCCGCGTGTTGTAGTTTTTATGTGTAGTGGTCGCTGCGCGTGTTGTATTTTTTTTTGTGTGCATTGAGACTGCGCATGGGATGCGCAAGAGAGAACAGTGTTATGTATGGTGGGTGCGCACGGTGGCGTGTGTGATTTTTTTTGTTGTATTAAAAACGCACAGCAATGCGGTAAAAACTGAACAGAGGTGCATTGTAATGGTGTTGAGCCTGTGCGCATTCTTTTTGTTGTTCATGGAAATGTATTGAACGCACAGCAGTGCAAGATATCAAAAAAAAGGATGTAATGTCTTTGCTCGCAATTATAAAACAGAGGAATACCATGAAACTGGTGTTGTAATACCCACAGCAGTGGAAGAACGAGAAGAATAGAGACAGAGTCTGTCTTGTAAATCCCTCTCTGCGTAGAGGATGAGGTTTGTAACAGTTTTGTTTTAAATCAATAGAAATGTTTTATGGCTGTGTAATGGACTGTTCTGAGTTAATTTTTTTTTAATAGCTTCGCTGTGCAAAGGTCCTGGAAGAAATGAAACAGAGCATTGGCTCTATTGTGTTTGTTTGTTTGGTTTTGGTATTTTCCCATTAAAAATACCCAACAGTGGTATCGGAGCTAGTCCAGGCTCTTTGAAGACTCAAAGAAGCTGAAGGAAGGTGTTGTTGTAGCAGTCAAACCTCTCCAGCAGTGTGAAGCCTCAACGAAAAGGATTAAGGTATTCCTCAAGCTTTCCTTTGTGTTACTGTTGAAGGAACAGTCAGTGATTTAAAAGAAAACACAGTCAAGTATTTAAAGCCTAGATAAGAATGGCAAGGTCAAAGAAGAAAGCCTCCAAGCCTGCTAAAAATGTGTCTCCCTCCTCTACTAAACTAGAAGGCAATCTATTTGAAAGCATTGTATTTGAGGTTCCAAGGTTCGATGGGAACCTTGATATATGGGAAATAAAAATGAGGGCTTTCTTACAGTTTCAAGGGAGTGAAATCTGGGAATCAGTGATTGATGATAGCAAGAAGGATAAAGAATCCATGGAGTATGATGCACAAGCAGCAAAGACTATCTTGGATGGACTGCCTGATTCTGTGAAGAGGAATCTAGGAAAATATACATCAGCAAAGGATATATGGGACAGACTGCATGACCTTCATGCAAAGGGAGCACTGACCATGACAATGAGTCAAGAAGAAAATTATGAACCCATCATAGAAGCTGAAAATGAGAAGGTTGACCTCATCAAGCTTCAGGTAAAAGAAATGGATGAAGAGCTCATCAGGCTTAAGAAGGAGCTTGACCAATGCAAGAAGAAACATCATGAAGAAGTCATATCCATGACAAATCAGCTGAATAGTGCAAAGAAGCAGGCAGATGTCTTGACAAGTCAACTTGAACAAAGACACAAGAGAGTGAATAAGCTTGTGGAAGAGATTGGACAGTACAAGGTAGAGGTCTCATCCCTTAAGTCCGAACTACAAGAAGCCAGGAAGCAGGCACAAGGAGCTGAAAAGAAAATGAAGAGCAGTCAAGCAAAAGATGAAGAAATCTCCAAAATGAAGACAGATATTATCTCCTTCAAAATAGTAGCAGCTGAAGCTACTCGTAGCAAGGAAGAAACTGAGGGACAACTAGCAAAGAAAAATAATGAATATGAAAAGTTAGAAGAAGAGATTGTCCTCCTCAGGAAGAAGGTTGAAGGGATGAATAAGATCATGAAAAGCTCTCAAGCTTTGGATGACATGCTCAACTATCACAGATCTCCATCTGATAAATCAGGACTTGGGTATGTAGGTGAACCCTCAAACAAGGATGAGGATGCTTTAAGCAAAGGAGATGTGAAGAAGCCAGAAAGAGATGGTGATGCTCCTAGTTCTAGCAAAGGCAAGGAGAAAAATGAAGGCTGCAATAGAAGAAATCCTGCTCCAAGCAGAAAACCAGCTCCAAGAAGAAATGTAGCTGATGTCAAAGAGGCAAGAGGCAATGGTTATCATCAAAGGATCTCAAGGCAGCAAGGCTTCAAAAGTACATCAAGGAAACCTCCATCTCCCAGGTACCAAAGTTCATTTTTGGTTGTTCTTATGCATGTTCAAACTTTGGTCATATGGCAAAAGACTGTAGAGCATTTCATAAAGACAAAGGTTGTGGTCTCCGAAAATCTCCAAGAAACAATTTTAGAAGAAATCATGAAATGTTATTCATGAACAATGTTGAATGTTTCAAGTGTCATAACATTGGGCATATGGCACGAGATTGTAACTTGACATGGGCTCTTACACAAGCTAGACCCATGAAAAAGAAGAAAGTTACACAAGTATGGAGAAGGAAAGAAAGGCAATCTGAAAACCCCTTGAACTCCCCAGTGGATCTAAATTTGTTTTGAGAAGAGTCTGCCAAAAGAAGACAAGCACACATTAAAGGGGAGCTTGTAATTTTTTATTGTTGAACAGTATTAACAGTCACTCCTTGATGAAGATTTTTTTATGAAGGAAAAATATGAAGTTAAATCTGCCATAAAAGCAGAGAAGAAAAAGGGGCAGCGCTCAAATGTAAAGTGCAGCAGCGCAATAAGAAGTGTGCAAAGCATGGAGACCCTCACAGCAGTGGGAAGATAGAACATAAAACAGCAGTTTTGAATTTTTTGTTATGGAGTACATGCATTGAAATGCATAGCAATGGAATGTAGTTTTCTTTTATGAAATGTGAGAGAACATACTCACAGCAGAGTGAGTATAATACACAGCAGATGGAAATGTTTTGTATTGGGAATGAAAATGCAAAGCAGTGAGAAGAAAATGAGAAGAAGGCAAAACGCAGCAGAGTGTAAATGCCCAGTGGCTGAGAATGCAATGAAATTTTTCACACAGCAGTGAAAAATGTAATATTTTTTTTTTGTATGCAATGCAACATGCACAGAAATGCCTAAAGAAAAACAGGGACAGCAGATTTTAATGCACATGGGTGAATGATAATGTGTGGCAGCAGCAAATCGAAAGGAACTGCACAGCAGTGCATTGTGTAAAAAAAATGAATGAAGACTAAGATTGTGTGAAGCAAGGGTGTAAAAAGAAAAGGCAGCAGCCCGTGTTAATTTTTTTGTTGTGTGGAGAATGCATCGCAAAAATGCGTGAGGATGATTTCTCTCTATGTGCAAGTAATGGAGAGTAAAGAGTTAGTGTATGGGCACACAGCAGTATGATGAAACAAAAAGCAGCCACAGTACAAATTGCAGAAGCAACGCAGCAGAAAATAAAAACCTAGGGATGACAGTCTATGGTTATGGGTATGGACAGCAGTGAATATGAAAAAATGCAGCAGCAAGAAGTTATGGACAACAACATGATGGCAAGAAGGAGAAGCACACAGCAGTGAATAAGAAAATGCAGCAGCATGAAGTTTTGTTGAAGAAATGAAAGGTAATGGACAACAGCACATGTAAAAGAAATTTTTTTCTTTACAGCAGTAAATGTAAGTATAGTGAATGTGTTGTTCATTGAATTGAAATGCAACATATGCAATAGCAGTGAATGTAAGAAATATTTACACACAGCAGTGTAAATTTGTAAGTTGGGACAGTGTAATTGTTCCAGAAAAGACAGAGTATTTTGTCTTTGAAAAGTGCACAAGCAGTGCAAGTGTAGACACAGCAGTGTGGGGTAGACACAGTAAAGAAGATGGCACAACAGTGCAACAGAGAATATGCATCAGCATAAAAGAACATTGTAATGAGTTTGCACACACAGCAGTAAAATGATTGTTTGTTTTGGAACTGCATTTGAAGCAGTCATTTGGTGAATCCCTCTGTTGAGAGGAAGTTGCTCTTTAGCATTGTTTGGTAAATCCCTCTGCTAAGAGGAAGATGTTTTTTTATAACAGGTGAATCCCTCTGTCATGAGGAAGGTGCTCTTCAGCACTTTGTAATGGTGAATCCCTCTGTCATGAGGAAGGTGCTCTTAAGCACAGTTTCAGGTTAATCCCTCTATTAAGAGGAAGACAACTTTGTTTGTTTGTGAACTGCATCAGAAGCAGTTGGTGAATCCCTCTATGTGAGGATGATATCTTTGTAACAGCAGTACTGAGGAATCCCTCTATGAGAGGAAGTGTTTGGGTATGTCCTAATGCCCAGCAGTTGAAATTAAAGGGGAGTGTTAAATTTGTAATTTCAACAGCGCAGGGCAGTTTTTGGAAAACCGGCCCGGTCTCCCCGCACCGCCTTTGGCAGAAGGCTGTACCCGCAGAGGAGGCCCCGACACAATCAGGACGCGCCACGCGTCTCTTGTACAACAGCTTTACCGCTTGCTCCCCGGACGTTAAGGGTCGATTGGTTTCCCCGTGACGTTGTGTGAAATGCGTCGGATCATCTCAGCAGGCGCAGATCTGCGCAAACTTGCGCGGAAGTTAACAACCGGGTCTGATGCGTTGTGGTGGCAACACGTGGCACCGGCATGACGTCAAATCAATTTTTTGCATGGAATGGAAGTTTTTGGTTTGACCGCCGGATGGAAGAATTAATGAATATTAAGTGTTGTTCATAGTTTTTGGTGAAGGCCCTTTAATATGGTTATGGGCATATAGTTTTATATGTTTTTTAATATATATGTTTTTTATATGTTGTAGAAAAGGAAGCCTGCGTGTTGTAGTTTTTATGTGTAGTGGTGGCTGCGCGTGTTGTATTTTTTTTTTGGTGTGCATTGAGACTGCGCATGGGATGCGCAAGAGAGAACAGTGTTATGTATGGTGGGTGCGCACGGTGGCGTGTGTGATTTTTTTTGTTGTATTAAAAACGCATAGCAGTGCGGTAAAAACTGAACAGAGGTGCATTGTAATGGTGTTGAGCCTGTGCGCATTCTTTTTGTTGTTCATGGAAATGTATTGAACGCACAGCAGTGCGAGATATCAAAAAAAAGGATGTAATGTCTTTGCTCGCAATTGTAAAACAGAGGAATACCATGAAACTGGTGTTGTAATACCCACAGCAGTGGAAGAACGAGAAGAACAGAGACAGAGTCTGTCTTGTAAATCCCTCTCTGCGTAGAGGATGAGGTTTGTAACAGTTTTGTTTTAAATCAATAGAAATGTTTTATGGCTGTGTAATGGACTGTTCTGAGTTAATTTGTTTTTAATAGCTTCGCTGTGCAAAGGTCCTGGAAGAAATGAAACAGAGCATTGGCTCTGTTGTGTTTGTTTGTTTGGTTTTGGTATTTTCCCATCAAAAATACCCAACATATAAGCGCAGGAGGAGGTATTAATGCAGTGGAGGTAGATCGGATGTTGACGGCCCCGCCCCTCATGCAGCAGCCAGAAGGCTCGTCATATGCTGGTCAAAGCAGTACATCGCCCTGGAAACCCTCATTCCAATGGGAGGAGTTCAATATATGTAATTCCCGGTCTGCACAAACAGATTTAAGTGGTGCTGCAGTTACAGAAAAGTACAAAGAAGCAGAATAAATCGTTCAAAAGGGTAACGGCCCTTTTAAAATGAGAAGTTTTCTAGATGGGGTTACGCCCACTGAATGTTCGCAAGGTCACGTGGACGATGTAAACAAGGAGGAGGAGGAGGACGTAGAAGCGCCTCCAGGGTTAGAGCTACAGCGATTCCCCTGTCAGTGATCTGATCGAACTGTGTAGTGCATCCCTGCCGGCTGATGATTCCCTACCATCCATCACTCGCCCACTCTGTTATGTTGCGGGTATGATTGTAAAAAATTGTGGAGAATTCCTACTGTAACTCTGCCCCTTAACTCAAGTTTTAGAAAATATTGTCTTCTCGTATGGTACGCAATTGGATTGGGGTGCTCTATTAAATATTTTATGTTTATTATTCTTTTAATGCCAACACTTCTATTTCAAAATCTATGAAAGTTAGTGGGATTAGGTGAAAGCATCCTTTTTAAAGAGGTTCTGGTGAACTTTGACTTGATAAGCCAGCCACAAGCTTTGATTGGTTGTACCTGCTCACTCTTATCCCACTGGATTGTAATTTAAACTATATACGTCATGATTGCCACACCAAATTATTCAATGACCTGTAATCTTGTTTCATACATAGTGATGCTATATATGATTACAAGTTATCCAGGTTGCATTTAATTTTACGAAATATTTAAGCGCGGTTTAACTTTTCCATGTCTATATAGTAAATACTAAAAGGAACATTGTCAAGAGCGATTGTTCGCTGAGTTTTATTTACTTTCTACATCTTTACAATTTAAAAATTAAAAATCATAATACTATTTTATAATTATATGTTTCTTCAAAGAGTACATGAGTATTGACTGAACGTTACGAGATTTCTTTAAGGAATACCATGATACCAATAACACGAGTATTGACTGAACATTACGAGTTTTCTTTAAAGAATACTGTGATACCACTAACACATGTATAAAAATTTGATATTACAGTGTTTGCTTCTCATCTAGAGATACCAACAAAAATGCTAATACAAAATTGATTTTGCCAGCACTCATACATGCCTGACCTTGAACAAAGATTCTATGGTTTGGTATTACAAAAAGCATTGAGCAGAGTCATTCAAATTTGGACCTAGAAATGGAAATCGACCGAGAAACCTAGAGGAACAGAGTGCTTGGCCGCAAGGGAGATCTGGGCTCTCAGGGGAGCCTGCAAATTGTAATCAGGCACGATCATCTAGAAGACAGGCGGAACCAGAGGACTGCAAATGTTGGATAGTTAGATCCGCAGACGAACCAGAAGAATTCCGCTGGAATTAGGGAGCTTTGCACCAAAAGAGGGCGATGACTATCGATGCCTCTAGAGCCAACAAACTCCCACAACAGGGCCAACCATGCAGTGCATGAGCAACGAGAAGAAAAATGGCATGGCACATAGCTAAACGCTACCCAAAGGTGGAAAAGGGGCTAAGCATGGCGATAATCGAGTTATAGAGCCGATTAAAAATGGGAATAAGCAAGTGAAATGCGACGGAATGATTGGCAGCCATTATGTTTTGTAGAGGGGCGTACATAATCACAAAGGATAAGATATCTCGCTACGGGTGAGAATTTAACAGCCTGTATATGATGTTGTATACGGCCGCATGTCTATCCAGTGGCACAGGTGGCACTGCATTATCTTCAAGTGGAGGATTAAAAGTTGTCACTGCCATGGTTCTATAATTATGTTAATAAGTTTTTATGTAGGGTTATTTTGGAGTAGGGTTTTTAAAATTTTAATTTTATTATCAAGGTGTAAAATTAATATAGGTGTAAAAAATTTTATGAGTAGATATTATTTAAATATTTTATAGAGTTATTTTTTTTAATGGATATGAGCAAAATTTCAATTTTGCGGAATCTCTAAGGTTAATATTTATTAGTGATCTTAATAAATATGTTTATTTTGGAAGAGGGATTATAGAGTTTTAATCATATCACCAAGAGGATTCTCCAACTTAATAGTGTTTAACATTTGATTAAGTCAAATTACATAAAAATTAAGTTAAATAAGAATATTAATGTAATGTAATGTAAACATTTTAAATTGGTCAGAATAAAATAAAAAATAAAAAATAACAAAAAAATATCCATATAAAAATAAAATAAAAATAAAAATAAAATGCCTATGGTATTGACAACTCATAGTATTGACCCATGGTATTCATGTGTAATATAATCTATTAAATGAGGAAATTAAAGTAGCCTAGATCCATCTTAACATTGAATCTACCAACGGCCAAGAGGAATCAAATCTCAATTCTATGTAAACCTGTTTTAGAGTGAAGACTTGGTAAATCTAGAGTTACGATAGATCCACATAATATGCTAGAATATTTTTAATAGCATACACTAATGAAAAGCTAATATTTATTTCCTAAGTAGTATACATTTTTTCTCTTTTTAATTAAATTTATTAATTAAAAAAAATGTCATATGAAAAAGCGTCATATGAAATGAGTTGTGGTTTTTTGGGCATTTAATATTGATAAACCAGAGTATTGGCCCATGACATTGTAACAAAGATTATATAGAAATTAAGAATTTTCTTGGTTGAGAATTTTATGACTTGTCTTTTGAAATGTATATATATTTAGCAAATATATTAAATAATTTTTCCCATTGGGATTTAGATTGATTTTGAATGGGTTTAATGATAAGGCACTCCATGAGTATAGTCTTTTTATCGAGAATTGGACAATAGAATTGAAAGTAGGGAAGTCAAATTCTATAGATTAAATAACTTAAATTCAAGTTCTTAAAATACTTTTCTAGATTTTTGTTAAAGTTAACAAAAAAAACACTCTGGAAAAGTTAATTTCATGTATTAGTTAGACTATATATATATATAACCAAACCTATATATTAAGATAATCAATACAATTAAAAAAGTTTCACATAACATGAAATGTTTTTTGGCTTAGGATTGTTTAGAGATGCAAAAGGATTAGTAAAAGATTAGCTTAGATCCATTTAATTTTAGATCTATAAGTTTCAAGATGGACCAATCTCTAGGTGCAAACCTCTTTTTTGAGTGTAAAATTGAGAAAAAATTTGTACTTTGAGAAATTTAATCCAAAGTTAAATAGATTAATAAATCAAAAGTTAAATAAATTGATAGACTAAAAATTAAATAAATTTAGACTAATTTAATTATTAAAATTTTTTATTTAAAAAATATAATAATCGATATTAATAAAAATGTATAATTTCGAAACTAGAACTGTTACATAGTTTCCCATATTCCACACTACTATGGACATAGTTCCCCATATTCCACACTACTGCTATTGACATAGTTCCCCATATTCCACACTACTGCTATATTCAGAAGCACGCAAAAATTCCCCATATTCCACACTACTGCTATTGACATAGTTCCCCATATTCCACACTACTGCTATATTCAGAAGCACGCAAAAATTCTAACCCAAGCATATGGCACTTCTTGCTAGATATTCTAAACAAGTGCATTTTGTAAACTTTGCTAAAAAAAACTCCTAACAACAAAATATACAAAATATATGTACATAAAGTCAAAGGATTTTGAAACATAATAAAAAGGTCTAGCAGCTAATAATCCTGTCTGCTGTGTTATCCCTTGGAGTTCGGTAATCAGCCTTGGTCGCGGTTCCTACCTCGTGGATTCTCTTGGTCTTTTTCTTTTTCATGCTCGTTGTTCAATAGTTGCATCCTCCTCAAGCACAAACTGAGCTTCACTAGTGAAATTATCTTCATGCCATGGGAGTCTAACACCCATTGTAACCAACTCTATTCTCACTTCAATTTATAACTCCTCCATTTTGCTTTGCAGTAGTGCAAATTCATGCCCATTAACAATCGATAATTTTTAATTTCATTTTCCTGAGTTGCATTCCTCTATTGCAGAGCATTCAACATACCCTCCCTTATAAAAACCTGTCCAAGAGCTGATTCGATTTCTCCTATTCATTCCAGTAGTTGGATTCTCCTATTCATTCAAGTAATTGGATAGCTCAGGGTCCGCCATGACAAGTCTATTTGGCCTTGCTCTTATAAAGCCAATTCGTAGCACATGGACGTGAGCACTTCAAGGTTCAAACTACTGACACACATCCACGAAGGAGAAATGCACCACGAAATCCGACTCTCCCACTGTTAATAATTCATTGTAGGTGTGGATATTGGCATCATCACACTTGTTATGGCCGAGTGTGACTTTGATCCGACATCCTGACACCATTAATCGCAATGTTTTCGAATCCATATTTGGATTGCGTAGAGCATGGGATATATATTGATATACAGGGGCAGTGCAAGTAATTCCATTCTACGAAAATTGAATGTAGAAACAAGGTCGAGACCCTTCTCACATTGATATTCTAGTTCCCACCATGGAGTATTAAATTCTACTCCCACCTGTGTGAGCTAGCGGATCGAGTTGACTGCCAAATGTTATAACTATTTTGACATGAGGATTATAATTTGTGATCGTGGCATTAATTTGAGCCTCCAATCCTTCTTTGGAAGCTCCGGTGCATACTCATGTGATATCGCATTTGATCATATAAATAATTTCCTTCAGCTAGAGTTTTCCCTTGTATTCGTCTCGAACCACCAACTACCTTTATCGTTTGAATTATTCCCTTGGCTATTGGCCATTATTTTCATGGCAAGGGAAATTTATATATCGCCCTATTATCCAATTCCAAGGATCCATGTGTTTCTTTGTTTGCTATTGTTTGAGTGATTGGGTTCAATTATCTTAACACGTGAACAAATCAATTTGCTCAAATTGTTTGAATTGCAGCATAATCCTTTGCAATAAATAAGGGACGGCAGAGTTTTGAGCCTTTTGTTTTCAAAACTGGTTGAATAACTATGAATGAGGTTCCCATCATAGTTATTTTTGTAATTTTTTGTATTTAGGTGGATTGTTGTTTGTATAACTCAAGCCCTAAGCATATTTAGCTTTTGTTTTTTCGTCTACGGAAAAATGATATTATTAATAATAATAATTATCATATATTTTTAATTATTTTGAAGTAAATTTTTATTTTTATATAGTTTTATTTAGTCAAAATATTTTAATTAATAATTAATATTAATATTTTTTTAAATATAATTTGACTCAATCAAGATGTTTAGATAATTTAATTCTCTTCGTGAGGATGAACCACACTAGTTGGTTAAAAATGGGTCGACAAAATTTTCTCCTGTATGATTTTTACGAAACTTTTTCTTTTGTCAAACACATTATGGATCATAGAAGCCTGAATTCGAAAATAACAAGAAATTACATATCTTCTTTGTTGGGTTGAAGAGTGTTTCTCAACTCAATGATATCTATGGTAAAGTGGGGGTAAATATTCATGGTTAAAAATCTTGTTATATTGTAAGTATTAAGTTTTCATATACTTATTATTGAAATTTAAATATGATTACAAAATTATTATTTTGATTTATATAGTAAAATGAATATTAATTTATAGCTACAATTTATTGGGCCTACAATTTATTGGGCCTAGGTTTTAGCAGAGTATGGAAGAGATGTTATAAGATTATGTGATGTGATGTGATGCTATGTTATGTAAACATTTTCACTCGATCAAAAATAAAATAAAGATTTTTTTTTTTAAATCACTCTAGACTAAAACAAAAATAATTATAAACTAAAATAATAAGGTTTTTGAGCTCCAGGTTTATTAGAAACCTTGGTATTAACCCATATTTTTTTTTCTAAATAAGTCTAATATCTATTACTGTAACAAAATAATACAAGGAGGCTTTGGCCTCTGTAGTTCAGTGCCAAGGTTCATGGCATAATACATCAAAAGCAAGATTAAGACTGCCGAGAAGTGGGAAGCCAGTCCAATCCAAAATAGGGGAAAGCAACAATTGAATCATGTAGCAAAATTCTATTGACTTCATTTTCAAGGCTAACGATTTTGCTCAAAAAATCAAAAAGTAAACCATAAAATTGATTGTCGTGAACCTGAAAATAGAAGACGCGTGGAGAATTATGTGTCATGCGGTGCTGACGGGTGTTCTTTGATGATGAAACACCTGTAGGCATCAAGGTTGTCCTCGTCATTCGGTAGCGCACCCGTGTCATCCTTCACCTGAGGTTCTTGATTTTGCTCCGCTACAATGGTTTTACCTTGAACATTATCCCTCTTCTCCATTGTGCTAGTGGGGTGTCCTTCGTCACTAGATGGCTCCTCTTGGAAGGTGACTGTGATGGTTGCCTTGATGAGAGGTCGGTTCAGAGGGCAATGGTAGATGAATTGGGCCGAATGGTTAGGATACTGAGAGCTGGAGGGGAAGTCAGTAACTGGAATGGTAGTTTGCGAAGGGAGGGAGTGGGTAGCGCTTAAGCGGCTTTTACCGCTACGAGTTTCTGAATAACGACCTGAGACATAATTTTCCGTGGGGGAAGAAGAGTCTGAAATTGTTGAAGGCGGAGAACGGGGTAGTCTGCCTCTGCTACTACCCCTTCTGCTGGGCATTCGATGGCGCAACTAGGGCATGATGGTGTGGGGATGAAAAGAATGACTGCGTGAGGTCGGCACTGAGTGGGGTTCAGAAGGCTCAGAAGGCTTAGAAGGCTGAGAAGGTGTAGAATTGAAAGTTAGGTTGCAAATAAGGCTTTGAGTGTAATATTTGCCTTGTCCGAAATTGATGCAGTAGAGAATTTTGCATCGCCTGCTCGTTGCTGATCATGAACTTGGCTCCACTGCAGCCAAGGGGCAATAGCAACTTAGAGGCATAGGAGTAGAAATAGAGGAGGTCGATCGTATATTACTTGAGGGCTTCATGATGCAAAGCCGAGGTAGGTTGGTGTTGGCGAGTTGATTTGAGTGCCGAATTGAATGGCATTTATTGATGTTGTGAGATGGTTTTATGGCTTTGTGTGTGGGTTTACCGGTGGCCATGTGGCTATGCCACTTGCCATTCTGTTCCCCTGCCATAAGATCAAGCCCTACGTACACCCGCATCCGGGATGGTATTGACCCATATTATTCATGTGGAATATAGCCAATTTAAAGGAGGAAATCTAGATCTACCATGCACGAAGAGAGAAATCTCTTTTAGAGTGAAATGAGATTTGATACCTTATGATTTAAGATGGATCTAGAATAGTATATTTTAATGTGATAAAGAGTTTAGATATATGTAAAAGATAATTATAATATTTTTTGGTTTTAGATTTAATTAAAAGAATGTTATAAAAGTAAATTGAAGAAAAATATTTTAAATATATTTCTATAGTGAAATGAAATATGGTTTTTGGGCATGTGGTATTGATGAGCCATGGTATTGACCCACGGTATTATAACAAATCCTATCTACAAATAAATAGTATCTATGGTAAAGTGGCTGTGAATATACCTCATTAAAATATTGTTATATTGTATGTATTAAATCTTTTTTCATTTATTAATTAAATTTAATGTAGCTACAAAATAATTATTTTAATCTATAAGATAAAATGAATCTTAACTCATAGCTACTATTTATATGTTATATATTTTAATCTGATATATTTTATTATAAAAAATTCAAAATTACAATATAACAAATTAAATTTTATTATTTTTAACTTTTTAAGGATACTATAACATCTACCCCATACCCATACTCATACCCATACCCATACCAGGATTTACATTACTTTTAACCTTTTATTATTATTTAATTCAAATCATATGTAAATGTTTACAAATCATTTACATATTAATATATATTCATTATATTGAGCCTACATGTAAAAATGTTTCCATACTTTCTTACATTACACCTACACATCAAGCCTCTCTCAACACAATTAGCTAACCATATACATAGAAATGTGAACATGAACATTATGGTTATGACAATAAACAAGAAAAGATTTTTGATCCTCATTAAAGCAAAGTTATTGCCCATCCTTCTCATCCTAGA
This sequence comes from Pinus tabuliformis, assembly GCA_031772625.1. Taxonomy (NCBI): domain Eukaryota; kingdom Viridiplantae; phylum Streptophyta; class Pinopsida; order Pinales; family Pinaceae; genus Pinus; species Pinus tabuliformis. The sequence continues at coordinate 1,217,896,801 of CM062819.1, read as the reverse complement.
TAGTAAAACCCTTGAACTACACTCCTTCCTATTTTCCAACACTAATACCATAAACTTTAGAGTTGTGACCAAAAAACACCATGTAGAGAATAATGAATTTAGCCTCGAGGCTCCTCAAATAGTCAACCCACTAAAAGACATAGTCAACCCACTAAAAGACATGGTCTTTACTCTTCTACCACCTCATCAACAAAAGTTTTAGCTAGTGAATAAAACTCCATAGCATAGAACACCTTTCTATTCATGGACTTTAAAACTCTATATCATCCACCCAATCCTTGTCATAGTTTAATTGCTAAAAGTATGTTAGCTGAATATTCTTAACAAAATTAATTTATTTACCAATAACTATTTAGGAATCATGGGAGGTGATTATCGATACCTTTGTCTGGCTTTTTTGGTAGCCGTACAACCCTTGGAGCATTGAGAGACACCTTAATAAAAAGGTCTATTCCCCTTCCAATTATGGAAAACACCCATTTTAGCCCTACAACCCTCCAAGCATTGAGAGACACTTTAATAAAAGGGTCTATTCCCCTTCAAATTACGAAAAACACCCATTTTATTAGACTCCTAGGATTGGACGTGAAAATGAGGTACAGAAACAAGATAAATAGCTATTGATAAAAATAAGATGACTGCTAATAAAAGTGAAAGAAATCTTAGAGATACTTAAAGTGAAACTAAAAACTACTTGGAGGAGTGAACATGAAAGTTATGTTGAGACCTAAAAGAAACCTAAACCTAAAAATAGTTATCAAAACTACTATTGAAAAACATAGCCAAAGAACAAAACCCCACACCCCCACACTAGTGAATGCAACTCAAACCAACTACAAACATAAAACGAGCAAACTAACAACCCACAAGACAACCAAACGAAGGAACTAATCGGTAAGAGGTCCAAAAGAAAAAACCAACACTCGGCCAACTAGAACTCGATGGATTCCTAATATCTTTAAGAGATACACTACTATCTCGTTGCTTTTCATGATCACAAAGAAAAATATCAAAGACCATCAGTCGACAAACGTTAAACCTCATCCCTAGACATCCACGTGTCCAAGCCATTGTTTGGGAGCATCCCTCGCACTCATCGAGGGGAATAATAATAAGTTATTACAACAAGACATTATAAATGATTTAAGGGTTTGGTCGAGAATATGTCTGGAATATTATTTGTAAAAAAATTATATAAGAGAATTTAAAATTTTATCTTTAAATGTGTACTAAGAAATGAATAAAAAATGAATAAAGTTAGAAAGTAATCAAAATCAATCATTTTCTAATCGTTTTTCCAATATAATAAGTTTTTTTTTTTAAGTTATAGCTCCACATTTGATGGGAGCATTACATATTGATGGGATTATCCCATATTAAAAAGACAATTTTAAAAATGGGGCGGATTAAAAATAACGACTCCAATTCTTATAAGATTTTGTTTTTTTTTTCTTTCTTGCTTTCTTTCTGAGTTTTAGTAATCTTCTTGTTCATCCCTCCATCCGCTTCTCCATCCCCACTTCTAAGAAAGAATAGCTAGAATTACGTATATAATATCTAGAGATCTTCCCCCTCTCCGTTGTTTGTATCCCAATATGATAGGATTTTTCGTGGGAGTCATAGTTCCGCATTTAATGAAATTACCTATGTAAGTTTTATTGAAATATTATTTCATTTTAAAAACACTGAAATTATTGAAATTTAAAAAAAAAATGGACTTAAAAAAAATCAATTTTTTTTTCAAAAATAGTTATATATATATTAATATTAAGTATATTTATTCTTTCTGTAAGTTAGCATCTATAGGGATTTGAATTGGTGACATATCATGGAGTGCTTTAATAGTGCACTCATTCACTATCAATCCAAAGTTTTGGGAGCTTTTACAATATTAAATACTATTGTAGTTTATTGCCATTAGAGGCGCTCTCCAATCCTGTATGGGGGTAAATGTTTATAACCTTGTGTTAGATGTCAAGCATAAATGTTTAACATTTAACAAATTTAATCTAATGTCAATGTCAACTCTAATTAAAAATTGATATAGATATTATGTATAAAGAAATATTATGGAAAGAAGTGCAATTGGATTCATATAAATTCAACATTTTAACTAGGTCAAATTACATAAAAATAAAAATATGAATAAACTAAAATAAAATTAATAACTATATTTATATGGAATGTGAAGTGGAAAAGTAAATTGCTTGCTCAAGTAGGAGAACTTGCATAAAATTTGGTGGGCAGTAAGCAGTCGTAAGTCTACACATTTATAGTTTTATACTCCAATAAGTATGTTTTCTTACTTAAGTGTTTGAAGAAAAAATAAATAATAGTGGGAAGCAACTCTTGTAAGTATGTTTTTTTACATATTATTCCCATATGCTCCTATTCTTTATGCAAAGAATTACTTAAATTATGGCGGGGACTAATTTATACTAGATATGTTATTTATTTGAGTATAAGTTATTTTCAAGTATTTTATTTTATGGTGGGAAGTGATTGTTGATAGATATTTTATTTAATTAAGTATAAGTTATTTTCAATTATTTTATTTGTGGATGGTTTTCCTACAAATTTTATGATAAAAAATCACTACACAAATATCTAAAATCATGCATGAATATTGCAACCATATCCATAAATTATGACATAAAATATGTAAGGAAGTTATCCACATGGAATTCTATTGTTGGAGTGGGAGAGAGAGGGAGGAAGATGAAAGGAATAGAGAGATAGACATATTAAACTTAATACTTACAATAAACTTACAATAAAAAGTTTGTTAACCATGGATATTCACCCCCACTTTACCATGGATATTATTAACTTGTAAGTAGGGTTTGCAACAATACCATGGGCCAAGCATGGCTTATCAATACCACATCCCCAAAAACCATAACTCATTTAACAATAAAAAAATTAAAAGGTAAAATATTTTAGACATTACATTGTTTACATAGAGTGAAAAGTCTCCATCATATGGATGGAGAGGGGCGGACACAGACAACGAAATGGATCAAAGAGAGAGGGGAGAGAAGGGGAGAGGGACGAAGATAGTGGCAAAATTGGATTGTGGAGAGAGAGAGAGATAGAGGTGTAAGAGAGAGGGATAGAGATGAATGAAGGGAGGTGGGAGATCAAGGGAGAGAGGGGAAGGAAGAGAGAGAGAAGGAGAGAGGGAGGGAGGGAGAGATGGACTTGGAGGGGGAGAGAGATGGAGGTGGAGAGAGAGGTAGTAACAAAGGAGAGTTGAAGAGAGAGTGAGTGAGGGAGGAGAGGAAAAGAGAGAGAGAGAATGAGAGGAGAGAGAGGGAGAGAAGGGAAATAGAGAAAAATATAGAGAGATGGAGACATCGAGATGCAAGTGAGAGGTAAGGGGAGCGAGAGGAGGAGATAAGGAGAGAGATAGTGACATAGTTGGATGATAGAGATAGACAGAGTGATGGGGATGAGGGATAGAGGGAGGTGGGAGAGAAAGGGAGAGAGAGGAGGAAAAGAGAGAGGTATTGAGAGAGAGAAGGAGAAATGGACGGGGAGAGATAGGGTAGAATAAATACATGGAGAAAGGTGGAGAGAGAGAGGGGGTGACAAGGGAGAGATGGAGAGAGTGAGAGAGAGAGAGTGGAGCAAGAGGGAAGAAAGATAGAGAGTGATAGATAGATCCAACCTACATATGGTATATGTGTATATAAAAATCAGCCTAGATCCATCTTAACCTCGGATCTATCAACCACAAAGATGGATCAAATCTCGTAAGATACAAACCTCTTCTAAAGTGAAAAGAAATTTGATCCCACTTGGTGCTTGTTAGATCTAGGGTTAAATATATATAAGATGATTTTAATGAATAAATGAAATTTAACCATAAAAAATCAATACAGAAATCAATATTTAAAAAAAAATAGCAAAAACTAGATATATTTTAATTTACTTATGTTAAAATACAAAATTCCATGCTTCCATTAAAGCTACTTTAATTTAATGAAAACCACATTTATTTCACTAAGAACTAAAATTGTGATCACCACTTAGCAGTTATTCAAATTTCTACATTTGGAAGTTTTATTTAATTAATTAGAAATGTAAACAAGAATGTCTTTCAGATTAATCACATCACTATCTTTAGCCTTCCATGGCTACTGGTAATTATTCAAATAAATACATTTGGAAAGATTAAATAACAAGGATGCATCAAAATTCCATTGATCCTAAAGAATAAATAGAAAGGATGCATCAAAGCCTTATTCAGATTTCTACATTTGGAAGTTTTATTTAATTAAATAGAATTGTAAACAAGAATGTCTTTCAGATTAATCACATTATTATCTTTAGCTTTCCATGGCTAATGATAATTATTCAAATAAATACATTTGGAAAGAATAAATAACAAGGATGCATCAAAAATCCATTGATCTTAAAGAATAAATAGAAACGATGCATCAAAGCCTAGAATTGGCCGGTAGAAGCTAGCCATTAGGAATTATTTATTTAATTAATAAAATAATATTTATTGCGGTGAGAGCTGCTGTACAACCCAGTATAGGGTAGATCTGACATAAATTTAAAATATAAAGAGGTTTGTGAACACTCAAAATAGATAGATGTATGGTAAATAAATAAAAATATAAATAACCTAGAGTTACTGTAAATAAATAAAACCTCCTTTTAAATTTATTCCATGAACCTCTTTATATTTAAAGAAAACTAATACCAACAAATATGTTTTATTTAGGTGAAGCCTATGAGCCAAATACATGGCACGAATAATTACTAATACCATGGGCCAAAAGCTCAACAAATATGTTTTATTCAAGTAAAGCCTATGAGCCAAATACCATGGTAAATAAAAAAAGATACGATAAATATATAAAAATATAAATAAATCAAAGGTATAGTAAATAAATGAAACCTCTTTTTATATTTACTCCATAAACCTCTTTATACCTACTTACACTCAAGAAATAGGTTTTGTTTTGATGACGCCTATAGTAAATAAATAAAACCTATTTTTATATTTACTCCATAAACCTCTTTATGCTTACTAACACTAAAAAAATAGGTTTTGTTTTGATGACCCCTATGGGCCAAATACCATGGTCCAAATTATTATTAATACCATAAAAAAACATTATTAACCCTAATATTATTATTATTATTATTATTATTATTATTAAATATAATATTCATATTAATATATTATAATATTAATATTATTAAATTTAATAACTTTGGATTAATACAATATTAATTTTTTTATATTATAATATATATTAATATGTCATGATATATATTAACGCCACATATATATGAGAGGGAATAACAAAGGCATAGAGTGATAAAGGTGGAGAGAGGAGTGACAAGGGAGAGATAGGAGATAAAATTGGATAGGAGAGAAGAGGAATGAAGAGAGGGGGAGGGAGATGAGTGAGATATGTAGAGAATTGTAAGAGAGGGAGAGGGAGACACAAATATGGAGGGGTAGAGAGAGAAGGATAGAGGGATGGAGATAGTGAGAGGATTGGAGGGTGGAGAGAGAGAGAGAGAGAGAGAGAGAGAGAGAGAGAGAGGTACGAGAGAAAGGCAGAGAGAGGAAGGATGAGAGAGAAGAATTGCAGGAGAGGAGGAGAGAGGGAGGGAAGAAGAAAGACATAGAGAGTGAGAAGTGGAGAGAGAGGGAGCGACAAGGAAGAGATGGAGAGAGAGAGAGTATGCTTAGGGGTGAGTTAAAGAGGCAAATAAAGAGAGATAGAGAAAAGGGGGGGGGGGAGAAGGATAGAGGGAGGGATATAGTAACATAGTTGGAGAGAGAGAGGGGGGAGAGAGAGGGAAGGTGATGGGCAAGAGAGAGGATCAGAGAGAGAGAGAGAGAGAGAGAGAGGGAGAATACTTGAGAGAGAGGAGGAGAGTGATGGGGTAAGATAGAGGATTGTAGGGCAAAGAGAAAGAGTGATGGGGGAAGAGAGAGGGAGGTAGGAAATAAAGGGAGAGAGAGGAAGTACGAAAGAGTGGACTTGAGAGAGAGAGGAGGAGAGAAGGAGGGAAGAAGAAATACATAGAGAGGGAGAAGTGGATATAGAGAGAGAGGGAGTGACAAGGGAGATATGGGGAGAAAGAGAGTATGTTTAGGGGTGACTTAACGAGATAAAGAAAGAGAGATAGAGAAAAGGGGGGGAGAGAAAGGGAGACGAAAGGATATAGTAACAGAGTTGGAGACAGAGAGAGAGAGAGAGATGGAGAGAAAGAAAGATGGAGTTGGAGGGGAAGAGAGGGAGGTAAGAATAAGGAAATAGATAGAGAAAGGTGGAGAAAGAGAGAGGCAGTGACAATAAAGATGGAGAGAGAGGGAGAGAGGATAACAGGAGGGAAGAGAGATAGAAGTTGGGGAGAGGGAGAGAATGGGAAGAGAGAGAGAGGGAGGGGGAGGAGGAGAGGGAGATATATAGATAGATTGGAGAAAGAGCATGTATGGTGTGGGGTGATATAGAGATATAGATGCAAAGTGAAGAGAGGGAAGAAGAGAGAGATGGAGAGAGAGATGCCGGGACAAAGAGATGGATATATATACAGTGAGAGAGCATGTGTATTTTGGGGGTTGAGATAGAGAGAAAAAGAGATGGAGGGAGATATATATATAGATAAATATATATATAGATGGAGGGGGGAGAGGGAAGAATATTTATTTCACCAGATGCATTGATTTCAGTTTAGATGGTGATTTATAATCGTATTTCATTGTTTGGACTAGATGCATTGATTTTAGTGTAGATGTTGATTTCTAATGATATTTGATTGCTTACACTAGATGCATCGATTTCAATGTAGACAATTTCTAATCCTATTTGATTTCTTTCAGTAAATGCATTGATTTCAGTATAGATGGTGATTTCTAATCATATTTTATTGCTTGCACTAGATGCATTGATTTCAACATAGATGTTGATTTCTGATAATATTTGATTGCCTACACTAGATGCATTTATTTCAATGTAGATGATTTATAATCCTATTATTTCTTGCACTAAATGCATTGATTTTAGTGTAGATGGTGATTTCTAATCCCATTTGATTGCTTGCACTAGATGCATTGATTTCAGTATAGATGTTAGTTTATAATTCTATTTTCTTACTTGCACTAGACGCATTGATTTCAGTGTAGATGTTGGTTTATAAACCTATTTTCTTACTTGCACTGGATGCATTGATTTTAGTGTAAATGTTCATTTCTAATCATATTTGATTGCTTGCATTAGATGCATTGATTTCAGTGTAAATGTTATTTTCTAACCTTATTTGATTTCTTGCGTTATATGCATTGATTTCAGTGTAGATGTTGATTTCTGATTTGATGTAATTGGATGTATGATGGTACATTAATTTTAAAGTGATTGGATTAATATTGTGCATTGATTCTAGTGTAAGCATAAAAAGTTATTAACAATGTACATTGATTTTTGTGTTATAGTAATTCAACCTATTAATATTGGAGAGAAAGAGAGACAAGGTATGTTGTTTACTAAAATATCGCGAGCTAAATATTTAACATGTCATTTTCATATAATCGATATGAAAAAACGACAGAAGTAACAAGGGTGCAATAGGAATAGTAGAAGAAAATAGATTGAGATTAATCACAATGAAAGACTATTTGTAATACACTATATTCTTATTATTCACATTTTTTATCATTCAACACTATTACATTGTCACTTTACATTCAAAATTTGTATTTCATCATTTTTCATCATTTAAGTCATTCACAATATTTATCATCTCAACAAATTGAGGTAACTAGGAAAATTTAAAATTAAAATGACCTAATTAATTTGAGACATATTAAGCGTATTTAAAATGATTATATTTAATATTAGATGATTTTACATAGTATTGATAAAATCAATCATCTATTGGTTAGATTTTCTTTGGCCACACACGACTAAAACCGGCCTAGATCCATCTTAACTCCAAATCTATAAAGCATCGAGAGGGATCAAATCTCTCGAGGTGCAAACCTTTCCTCAAGTTTTTCACTCAAAAAGAGGTTTTCCCCTAAAGAGATTTTATTCCTCTCGGTGCTTGATAGATCCGAAGTTATGATGTATCTAGGTTTATTAATTTTTAATTAAAGACTAGTTGTTATTTGTTTATATAAATAGAAATTATTTATTAATATTAAATTATTATTTATATATTATCTATGAAATTATAATAAAAAAATTATTCATAAAAGTATTATAGTTAATAAAATCATAAACATATTCTTATTAATTAATAAATTAACCTATCATAAATAAATAAATAAATAATAATAGTAATATATAAATATAATATTTATTAATTTTTAGGTATAGAAATCAAAATTAGGCATATTATTTATGAATTTATAATAACATTTTTATAAATAAAAACACAAGGGGTAAAAAGAAAGATTGAAGGAAGGATGGGATAATCACGAGAGAAAATCAAGACGAAATAGCCAGAATCCAACTCTTACTCAGTCTCCACCCATCAACCCTATTGAGATTGATTGAATGCTTCTCAATCTCAATTGCCTCTCTTAGTTTCCTATGGTGGAAGTGATCAACCCTGGCAATTAACTATGGTGCTCATATTTCTGTGCATGCTCCACAAGAGCTAATGAGAACGATTGGTTATGCTTGATCGATAACACTCATCAGCTTATGCTTGATCAATAACACTCATCAGCTCTCGGTGAGCATGCAGAGAAATATGAGCACCATGTTTGTATTGAGGATGCGAAGGTAATTGCCAGGGTTGATCACTTCCACCATAGGAAGCTAAGAGAGGCAATTGAGATTGAGAAACATACAATCAATCTCAATAGGGATGATGAATGGAAACTAAGTAAGAACTAGATTTCGGCTATTTAGTCCTGATTTTCCCCATTATTACCCCTCCTTCTTTCTTTCTTGGAACCCTTATGTTTTTATTTATAAATGTGTTATTATAAATTCATAAATAATATATAAACAATAGTTTCTTATTATTAGTGAATAATTTCATATATGTGCAAACAATTACGGCTAGAAAACACTCCTCTCCTCTCAATTTCCTGTACCAAACTTAAATGTCCAAATTATAGCTGTGATGCAAGTCCCCACCTAGGAGGAGGGAGATTCATATGTTTAAAAATATCGTTTCTATGAAAATTTTGGTATTCCTACTTTTAGGGAACATATATATACAGATATATAGATTGTAGCATTTTTTTTAATAATGTTATGCCAATTCTCCTATCAACATAAATGGTGGGTGGGAAGCCCATTTTTTTGTATTTCTAATGTAATTTTTTTATATTTCTAATGTAATGTTGTGCTTAGGAAATGAGATTTATTAATATAAAATTTCTATATACTTTTAAAATATATATATATATATATTTACATATTTTTATAATATGTTCATCAAAATAAACTTTATATATTTGATTTTTGGACTGATTTTAAGATAAAATCTCTCTTTTTAAAAAAAATATAGATTAATGACTAAAAGGTTACATCACAATAGTAATATGAAGTTGATTTTACAAAAAAAATATGATATAATTAATTTGGGAACCATGAGGGTTAGCTTAGTTTGTCCAACCCTAATGGTCAAAAGCACTTTTGATTTAGAGATCAATGGTTCAAATTATTTTTGGCCTTAGAGGGTAGCTCTTTGGGGTAGGGTGGTTACATCTAAGGATTACCCAGTGTCATTTGACTATAAGTAATCTTGACTAAGAATAAGATATTCCATAACTCTCACGATCATATAACAAACTAAGATCAAAATCATAAATTTAAAATATCACTTACAGAAATTAAATTTAAATAAAAAATTTATAATATTTTTTCTAACCCCTCAAAATAAACCTAATCAATTTTAATAATATTAAAATATTAAAATATAATATTATTATATAATATGTATCCATTTTACATGGATTCATTATGAATAGCTAATGGTCTATTTCTTACGAGAAAGGAAACAATAGTTGGTGTAATAAAAATAAAAATGTAAAATACTTGTTTTAATTTACAATCTTATAAGCTTTCACAAGACTCAAACTTGGGTAATTTTAATATATATATATATATATATATATATATATATATATATATTCATTTTCTGGAGCTATTAAAGATATTTCTACTGTAATTATTTTACAACCTAGTTATCTATAAATGAGCATTTACTCATTTGTTAAAGTCATTGAGGTATTGAAAACTTATTATAATTAGTTGATTGTTTTTAGATATAGAGAAATCACTTTACATCTTAATTATATAATGGTGATGTCTTAATTATACAATAGTGATGTGTCAAAGAATAATAGTGGTAGTTCAAAGTATGAGCACAAAATCTTATAATGTTCCAGACTTCGAAATGTGAGAGAAATATCAACTATATATTTTAATGTATTAACTATTAATATGTATGACGGTTAATATGTAAGATAGTTCAGAAGATTATTTATATATATTACAAATTAGGTTAACCCATGGAAGATTAGTTAGATAAATTAGTTTTTTCTATTTATTTAATTTAATGGAAAGAAAATTAAAAAATATAAAGGGTGTGGATTTTGGATCTAAAGAATTATAGCTTAACCACTTTATGATAATCCAAATTGACTAGTAAGCACTTCCACTTCTCATTGAAAGTGATTTTTTTTATAAATATATGAAGGATATTAGATTGTTGAGATTTAGGAGATAAGGAAATTGAAACTTAAAGGAACACGGAAGGGGAAGTACGAGTAAAGAAAATATAAGAAAAGAAAACCATAATAAAAGAAGGAAAAGTGAGGAAAAATCTTGAGAAAAAGGTGAAGGGAAATAGGTTGAAATAGATTAATAACTTAAAATTTATGTTTTCAAGTTACTTGAGATCTCTACTTACCCTTGTTATGATGAAAATGAATAATAGAGGAGGAAGGAATGTAGGTACGACGAATATAAATAATGGAGAAGGAAGGAATGTAAGTATGGTGAAAAATGAAGAATGGAGAAGGAAGGGATGCAAGTGATAAAGTGGGAGAAAGACATATATTGTGGATCCATGTATGTTGACGACTTGCGAATGAAAATGGTGGTGAGAGGTAAAAAGAGATTTATAGAATTTAAAAAATATAAAATATAAAAAGAATGATATAAAATGAGAAGAACATGTAAAAGAGAAAATGGGAAATCAATATATGGAAAAAGGAGTTTGAAATTGATCTTATTGTGATTACAAATATATTTATTCAAGAAGTACCATGGTGCATTTTTTAGATAGAGGAAATTATCCTTCATGGGGGAAGAAGGTGCTATTGATATGAGCACACAGGTAACAATAAAAGAAACATATATGTGGAGTTTATGGAGTAGATTATGGTCTAAATTTATAGCATGAAGTTTGTAATCTTCGTTTGTATTTAGTATATTTCTCTTATCTTTTCGACATTAATTACTTTAGGTGCACTACTAGACCAATGAAAATGTATCATAGGGTGAGGCTCAAAATTATCATCTAACTTTTCTATGATCCTACATGATTGTGTCTCTAGAATATCCATTAGTGAAGGCACACTGAACTTTAGAGAAAATTTGTCACGAAGGTGTATTACAAGTTAATGGTCTCCCTCTTGATTATTTTAGTATTTATCATACATCTTTGGAGGATTGGTATTTATTTTGGAAGATGCCCAATGAAGTGATTATTTGAATTGGGCTTGTGATGTTTGCAATCCTTGTGGATGGCACAACAAGCATGCATGCACATACAACATTACCAAGGGATTCCTCCTTTTCCAATGCAATTCTTTACATTAAATGAAATATAGAATTATCATCCATGGACAAGAAAAAATAACCATGTGGTCCTTAAATAGTGAATAGATTATTCCTCTCCTAAAAAATAATGTAGCTTTCTTACCTATTGTGCGTAGATTTCCTAGGCATGGATAATGCAATTTTGATTTTCCCTCCAATGGATCATGACCCATTTAAGAGGAATAATTTATGAATAAATAGAACATTTCTATTAAAATTCTAAGTACAATAGAACACAATTTTCGACATGATAATTACTTCCTACTGATTTTCAAACAATAATTTTTATGCCACTACTATTATTGAATAATTATACTCATAAAATTTCAATAGTAATTTTCAAAATAAACATTAAAGAACATAGAGAGACAACCATGCAAAATAGACACAAAATATTTTCACCTAGGAAACCCAACCTTGGGAGAAAAACTAACAATTTTTCTTGAGGAGAATTTTTCTTTCAACAAGATTTAAAAATAACATATTTGTCTACAAATCTATGCCAATATAAAAGTCAAAATACCAGTCATACCTAGTCAAACAACATCAAGTCAACATTGGTAAAAACACTTAGAAAATCAGGAGTGAAAACTAGTGAAACAATAAAACTCTACGATCAACTCAGCCTAGTCAAGCTCGACCCTATAATATGTGGTCAACCCACTCATGTGGCCCAATGACTAATCAAATTGCAATCATATTCACATGTCAATTCTAGGGTCAATTATGTGGCCAAACCTGCACATGTGGCCTCCAAAATCTCGGTCAAACAATTGGTCAACTTCTTAGACAATTTTTTTCAAAGATAGCTCAAGCAAATTCAATTAATCCATTGGTTAATCAACCCTTTCTTCTCACATTTGTGGCCAAAACAAGAGTGAGATAGAATGGATGATCTACATCAACAAATTTTCTCCTTTGGCAAATTTCTCCTCCATTAGAAAATATTAAGTAAGGTTTCTATGTTGTTTTTTCCTCTCACATGTTGTCTAGTTATATAGAGCTCTAAGGTTGAGTAGAGACCCATCAAGTTTGTTTCTTATCACAATAAACCCCTTCACTAATGGAGCCTACATCACAACTCAACATTAGACTAGAATTGTTTACCCAAGTTGGGTGAAAAGCCCCAATCAATAAACAATTCAAACACGCTCTATAAAAGATAGATCACTCCATCTGATAGCACAAAGTGAGCATCATGGGCCATTCACCCCTAGCCAAATAAGCATGCCCCCATGGTTGAATGTATCATTCTCCCCTTGTCAAATCAGCATGACCCCATGAGAGAAAACCTGCCCCTAGGCCTTTTACCCCTAGCTAAATTAGTAGGGCCCAATGGGTAAATGTATCATTTCCCCACTGGTCAAATCAAGATGATACTATTGGAGCTATGGAAGATCTCTTTCCAAAATATACACAATAAGAAGCCTATAAGGATCCAATCCCTATTGATAATGGGGTTATAGAAAGGAGAAGATATCCAATAAGATAAAGTATTGGTGATGTTGTATGGGTTTTTGGTTTTTTTGGCAAAAAAGTGTTGTTAAGAGATGTGATAGCGAGGTTGAATAAGTGCTCACTTGTTTTTTGATAATTTGTGGCATATAAAGAATAATGATATTTTGTGGCATAGAAAGAACACTAATAATCCTTGAAATCCTTTAGAAAATAGCCTATCCCAAGTTAAAAAAAGGAGTTACCTTTGGCCATAATTTATGCCCCTAAATCTATGTCCAAATATAAAAATGCACGCAAATTATATTAAACTATAATTTTAATAAATACAAAATGCATCCATATAATAATAATAACATAGACATGAGCTCAATGATATCGCGACTTTACTTTAGGAAAATGGTAACATTCCTTTTACTAACTAAAAAATGATAATATATATATTTTTAAATAGGGATAAATGTATGAAAGAATGATAATGTTTTTTTTTAATATAAAAAAATGTATAAAGATAATGAGTAATAAAATATAGTAGGAAGAAAATCCTTTATTACAAATTCAATACCAAAAAATAATTTTATAACCTAGGTAAAGAAACCTTGACGTCATCATATTTTTTTTTAATGTTAGATGCCAATCACTGATCGAATATGAAGTTTGCAGAATATGGGCTTTTGTTATTCCCTACTAATTGGGAACATAAGAAACTAAGAGAGGATTGATACTTAGCTTGTTAAAATGAGATGCTTGTATTGATAAATAAAACACCCACTGGTCAGCTCTACGAAAGAGAGTCTGAACCAGGAGAGTTTGGCTCTGCAGAACACTCTACATTCTCAATGTACATCACACATTATATAGCATACATGGTTTTAGGGTTGTTAGAACCATACCCTTAGAAATAGAAACTAATTCCTATCCTGAGGTCTCGTGAACCAACTCACACTATTCTAAGATTCTCCATTATCTTCAACACTCCCCCTTAATGGAGAAGGGGTTCACAAATATTCCTAATATCTCCCTAAACATTTCAAACTTAATTTTTCCAAGAGGCCTAGCGAAAATGTCTGCAACATTATCACATGTTTTACAATATCCAAGATGGATTTTTTTTATTGTACTTTCTCCCTGACAAAGTGGAATTGTGTATCAATGTGTTTAGTGTTCATGTGAAACACCAGATTATTAGCAAGTTTGATTGAACTCTCGTTGTTGCATCTAATTGTTGTTGCATATTTCTATTCTTCCTCGACATCTTGGAGACATCTCTGCAACCAAACTGCCTCACATGTTTCTGCACACATAGCTTGATACTCTGCTTCCACTGAGGACAAGGAAACAATGTTCTATTTCTTGTTGCTCCATGTAATCACCCTGGATCTGACGTTGAATGCATAGCCTGTTATGGATCTACAGTCATCTACATTTCCAGCCCAGTTGGAATCTGTAAATCATGTCAATCTAATATCAGAGGAATCAGAATAAGTAATACCATAGTGTATAGTTCCCTGTAGATACCTTAAAATACATTTTGTTGCATTCTAATGAATCTCAATTGGTTTGGACATGTATTGATGTAGCACACTGATTGCATAAGCCAAATCTAGTCTAGTAGTGGTCAGGTAGATTAAGCTCCCAACCAGTTGTCTATAAAGTGTCGTATTTTCCTCTTTAGATCCATTCCCACACTGAATTTTAATGTTATGCTATAGTGGTACTGCTACAGCCTTACACTGATCAATCCTAAACCTTTCCAGTAGACCTTTGACATACTTACCCTGGGACAGAAAAGTTTGTCCTGAATCTCTCCAGATCTCAAGACCCAAACAATATCTTAATTCACCAAGGTCTTTCATTTCGAACACCTATGACATTTGTTGCTTGATTTCTTTGATTAGAACAATAACACCACCTATAATAATTAAATAGTCTACATACAAAGAAATCAACACTATGTGCCGCTTTTCATCTTCATGGTATACAAATTAGGGTCATTTTTACTTCTGTTGTAGCCAAGTTGTAGAAAAAATGAATCAATCTTTTGATACCAGGAACTGGGTGCTTGCTTTAGTCCATATAGAGCTTTCTTTAATCTACAAACTAAATGTTCTTTCCCATTCTAGACAAACCCCTCAGGTTTCTCTAAATAAACCTCCTCTTTCAATTCCCCATTTAAAAATACAGATTTTACATCTAGTTGGTGAATCATCCAATGTTTCTTAGTAGCTAAAGAAATCAACATTCTGATAGTATTTAGTTTAGCTATGGGGGCAAAGGTTTCTTCATAGTCTATGCCTTCTTTTTGTGAATGTCCCTTCGTTACCAATCTATCTTTTAATTTATCTATGGTTCCATCTTAATTAATCTTGGGTTTATACAACCATTTACAACCTATGTTTTGTTTCCCTTTAGGAAGTTCAACCAACTCCCAGGTGTTGTTTCTGATTATAGATTCATATTCCTGTTCCATAGTTGTTTTACATTCACTACATTCATTTTCTTCCTTATAACTAGAAGGTTCAACAACATTCATCATACTAGTTATAAAAGCATTTTCCCTGTATCTAGTAGGCAATTGAGCCTACCTACTTGATCTTCTGAGCATTGGTGTAGCTTCTAATCCATTCAGAGTTTCCTTTGATGGACTCGGCTTGATTGCTGAATTTGAATTCTATCCTTATACCTTTTTCTGTTGATCATGGTTGCTTTATTTTTCTTCACTTTATTCCACCAAGAAAGGAATATCCCATTCCTCATTGTGCCTATCAGATTTTTCATGATCCTTCTCATGGAATATGACATCTCTACTAACAAAAATCTTGTGAGTAAAGGGATTAAATATGATGGCTTTTGAATCTAGTTTTCTTTTGTCTTTCTTTGGAATGTGGGAAAATGTTTTAGACCCAAACACTCTTAAATGTTTTACTATAGGATTAAATCCATATAATGCTTCATATGTAGTTTTAAACTCGAGACACTTTGCAGGACTCCTATTTTTCAGATAAACTATAGTATTCAATGTTTCAACCCAAAAACCATTCAAAATATCCTTACCTTTCAACATGCTCCTAGCACATTCCAATAATGTTCTATTCTTTCTTTCCTCTACTCTGTTTTGCTAAGGAGCATCGGGTATTGTGAATTTCTGTAATATCCCATGGTATTTAAAATACTTGATAAGTTCATGCTTCCTATACTCTCCCCTTTGATCAGAGTGGAGAATTTTTATGTGCTTCCCTGTTTGCTTTTCAATCATGTTTCTGAATTGCTTAAGGTATTCAAATGTGTGACTTTTCTTACTCAAACAATATACCCAAGAAAAATTTGTGAAGTCACCAACAAACAGTAAAAAATATAGTGCACCTCCTAATGGCTTTGTCTGCATGGGTCCACAAAGGTCTTTGTGCATTAATTCAAGTATGTCTCTCTATTTCCTTTCTACACAAACATGGAATTCTTCCCTATGCATCTTTCCTAATGTAAAGGCATCACAATCTTTATGCACTTGTTTTGATATAGGAAGATCTCTTACCATTTCCTTTTTCTGAAGTAACAACAAATCATTGTAGTTGATATGACGAAATCTCTGATGCCACAGCTCTTCTATAGTCATACTCGCTACTGTCAAAGCTTGAACTGGTGCTGGTCTCACATCCAATTTGTACAGACCTCCTGTTCAAATTCCTGAAGCAATAGTCCTCATGCCATCCAACAGATCTTTAATATAACCGTTAGAATTTAAAAAGTCAACTTTGAGATCTTCATCTGTAATCATGGATACATAAATCAAATTATTTGTCACACGAGGCACATACATGACATTATGAGTATGTATTACAGTACCATCAGGTAAAATAATAGAATTTTTCCCACAGCCTTCGATCTGATGACTTCTATCATCACCAAGGTATATTTGTGCTCCGTCATTGATTTCTTTAAAATGTTCGAACCATTGTCTTTTTCCCGTCATATGTGTGGATGCTCCCAAATCTACATACCAGATGTCTGTATCAACATTCTAATCAAAGTTTGCCATGAATGATTTGAAGTTTTGTACATGATTATCATTTGCGAGATGTCCTACATATCTTTTCTGCCTCTGTTGTTGTTCATGATATTTCTTCTTCCTACACTCCTTAGCCATATGACCAATTTTTCCACAATAAAAACATTTAATTTCAGGGTTTTTTCTATTCAGATGCATACCTTGAGTTTGATTTGGTCTTTTCTATGGGTTTCCTCTGTTTTGTTGTTATCGATTTCCTTTTCCTTTGAAGAAGTTCTTCTTTGCCATTAACGCAAGATCTATACTCTGGGGCTTTAAATTCGATCTTCTTTCTTCCTCTTGCATTAATATTCCTATCAGCTCTTCAAACTTTGGGACTTTTTCTCTCACATTTATCCTAGTGATAAACATTTGGTAATCATCGGTCACACCATTCATGGCAATTGTTACTAAATTTGTATCTGCAATTGTATCACCAATGTTTGCCAATTTGTTCTTCAGATTTTTTATCGTCGCTATGAAGGAAGCAACTGTTTCATTCTCCTCCATCTTCATGGATAGAATCTTGCTCTTCAGGAATAGAAGACGATTTGTATTCCTAATCTCATACAAATCCTTCAATACTCCCTAGATTTTGCTTCTTGATTTACATTCTCTGATATGCAGTATGATGCAGTCTTTCACTATCATCTTCAACAGCGTCCTTGCTTTACGTTCTCTCTTCTCCCAATCTAGGACTGATGTTGATCCAGCTGCTAGCTTCAGCTCATCCCCATTTGCAATCTTCCAAGCACTCTGCGCTTCTAGCGCATTTTACATCTTGAATTTCCAATTCGTATAATTGGAGCCATTGAGTTTGTTATGCTCATTCAAGTATGCTTTGATTATTTGATTATTCATCTTGACGATTGAAAAATAAATGATTTATAGGAAAAAATGATAGACCTAACCAGATCTTTATCAAAGATAGTGTTTGATATACCAATCAGGTCCGCGGCTAACCACAATAGTAGGGCTCCTCCATGCTTCCGATGCGTAGATCTCTTCCACGATAGTTTGATCTCTGCACGTGGATTCCTTTTCAGGTTCATCGATTGTTGTGATCCACACCAATCCACAACAGTGATGAAACAAAAAAAATGGGGGATCAGGGAATGGCCTTTGCACACGCTCCTTCATGCTACTTGCTCTTGCGACCTCCATCGGCAATCCTCACCAATATTCTTGCGCTCCACACGGCAATCCGTAGTGAAGTATGACATAATTAGTAGGCTTGCACGACAGTCTTCGGCTTAGCAGTTCAGGCCACCTGTGGCCACAACTGCGATTGGGCTGAATGCGTGGCCTCAAGCACGTAAACTGTGGGGAGGTTCGTTGCCCAAAGGCGGTAGGAGGATTTGGTAACACCCCCAAAGTAGGCAGCCTCTTTTAAGGCACTCAGCCTTTTTCAAAGCACACAACCTTTTCAAAACACACAGTCTCCACGAAGGAAAAAAACACACAATTTTTCCGCCAAAATGCGTGATGTTTTCAACTCAGGCACGTCGGCCTCTCTCCACTCAATGTACAGGTTTCCTTAGCCCTTTCGCTTTGATACCATGTTAAAATGAGATGTTTGTGTTGATAAATAAAACACCCACTGGTCATCTCTATGAAAGATAGTCTGAACCAGGAGACTCTAGCTCTATAGAACACTTTACATTCTCAATGTACATCACACATTATATGGCATACATGGTTTTAGGGTTGTTAGAACAATACCCTTAGAAATACAAACTATTTCCTATCGTGAGGTCTCGTGAACCAACTCACACTATCCTAAGGTTCTTCATTATCTTCAACATATCTTAATCATTGCATATGTGTTTTATCAGGTATCTCATTCACAATAAAACATGCAAATCAATTCTATTATCCGGTGACTTTCTCAAGTAGGTTGGAAGGATCACTACAAATGAATTCTATTATCTGGTGACTTTCTCAAGTAGGTTGGAAGGATCACTACAACTCACATTTCCTCTGTTAATCACATCCTACCATACTGTATTTGCAGCTAGATCGATTGGTGGCAGGTTTAGGACCTTGGATTTTGCTCACTGTCTCTTTCTCACCCTGGAATCGTGTCCCATCTCTTTCAATGAGTCTCATTCTGTTTCGATCAACAACGTAAGTTTAGTTATGCCCCACGAGTCCATTTTTTCAACATTACCACTTTGTTCTCCGCTGATTTTCTTCATACCTCCCATGCCTTTCGATCATACAGAATCCCCAACATAGGGCCTAATGGCATTCAAAGGCACCATACTCCACGATGCAATTGGTATTTACGTGACACAAGAATGCTGATAGTAGAAAATCATCATGGCTTCAATCTCCATCTGGTCATGGTTCTTTTTTTCTTTTTTTAGTACAAAAAAAAGCTACATTTGAATTATAAAAAAGATCATGTACATTATATCAATTTCATATATTTGAATCATTATAGAAAATCATTTGGGTTGCGTGATCATGCAAACCCAACCAAAGTGACCAAATGATCATATATACATATAGAGAGTTTATAGACATAAAAGATCTGTGTACATCTAGTAGCAGATATAGGAGATAGAAACTAGACAAATACATCCATCATATTGACCTTAAAAAGAAGCAAGATCATCCCTATTATTTTGTGAAACCTTGAGAGAAACATTTCACTAGGAGGTTTCAGTTTTTTCTACATGTTACATACAAAATTATGAGATAAAATTATACAAAAAAGGATCAGAATATAAATGTACAATTAGCCAAGGAATGGGAACTCCACACCGATTAGTACATTTCCCTCCATTATGATCAGAATATAAATGTACAATTAGCTTGGGAATGATAACTCCACAACTCTTAGTACATTGCCCTCCATTATTATATCTATGTGCATTTCTCCCACTATTCCTTGAAGCCTTTTCTTTGAGAGACCATCCGCAAGCTGGTTATATTCGCTGTCTGTGTGTATGAATGTACATGATTCCATGTGATCATGCTTATGAATGTAACACAGTGCAACAAGCGGATTTTAAAAGGTTTTTTCCATTTCAGTATTTAGATTATTGATTCGAGATATATCATGATAATACAAATAGTGTAAATTCATTTTATTTCCATATGTATGATAAAAAAGTTTAAGTACAGTTTATTGTTTTCTTTATTAATTTTAAGAAAAATGAATGTTTACATTAAGTAATTTGAATTTTATTAATGTAGAATGAGTTTACAATTAAAAAAGAAATGTTATTGATTTTATATAAGTGCATCAATTTTATATTAAAAATACACAAAAATTAAATATATTTTTAAATCTAAACCATATACCATTAATTTAATTAAAAAATATGTTTTTTTATTATTAATACATTTTTTTAACGGTTATAGGTTAACTCAATTATTTATCAAATTATACATTTCTTTACACTATGATTTGAATTAATTGATTAGTAAAAACAGATAAACATCAAAACACTTCTTTTATACTACATTTCACACTGCTTAAAAAAAATCATAAAATTTAAAGTAAATTATAATTTTATTTGGAATTATTATTATTATTAATAAAAATAATAATATATGAATTAAACATATATATATTATAAAAAATTATGTAATAACATTTTTAATTATATAGGTTTTATTGCCATATCATGTTAAACATTATAACTTATTAATATTACATGCTCAAAAAATCATAATTCATATTCTTATGAGACTTTTTTAATTAATTAATTGAATTAAAATGATAGAAAATACATAACTACTTTTGAGAATATTATTAATCTTTAATTTGTTACTATTTCTAAAAATATTTTAGAATATTTCCTCAAAATTAAATCCCTAACATTTATTTAATAATTATTAATTAAATTAAAATTCTATAAACCATATCTATAAAATAAACAAGTTATAAACAAACTTAAGAGAATTGGTTTTTCATTTGTTTTGAATTATTTTAACTAAGTAGCCTCACTATTTTATGGAGATTAAATTTTGATCCATTTTATATATTCAAAAAAGCAACATAAATCATAAAAAATTAGTAGTGGTCTCTTTATTACCTCAAGAGATTTGATATATTGGTGATTAAGATGAATCTATATGGATTATAATTATATCAAATTAGTATAATTTTTAGAAAAGAAATTATACTTCACCCATATAAGCCAGTTTTTTCCTCACCAAGATCTCTTACATAAACATGAGGGTTGAACTAGAATAATTTTTTTTGTATCCACTAATTTAAAATTTTGTTGATTACATTTCCTAAATAAAAATGTTATTCACTTTTTTCTAAAAATATGCTTACTATTCATTTATCATACCCTTCAATAAAATTGTCTTACATTATATCCAGTATATAAAATTCAAATTCTAATTCTAATTCTAATTCTAATTCAAATTCATATTCATATATATTACAGAAATCAATTTACATTTTTCATTACTTTTATGCAAACTTCTGCGGTCTTAAATTGCGCACAAGGTTAGGAATAAATGGCAGTCCTGCTTGCTCTACTTTATTATAACCATTTTATTATAGAAATCATTTTAAATACATCTTACATTAATCATTTTAAATACATCCTCTGAAAGTATTTAGGATCTCTCGGCCAGGTTTATCATGTCAAAAAATTTGTAATTAAAATCACATCCACGGGGACGACCTAATCAAAGGTGTCGGCAGCTGACGTCAGTTAGATGACGGAAGGTTAAAATGTTGAGTCCACCCAGAGAATTAGGTGCGACTGAAAGTTATCACAGGATTCAATTTAATTTTACTTTTTCATTTCTTTGTTCAACCCTTTTCTCTATAAATGGAAGCGAGACGTTTGACAACCACAAGCACATTTGCAATGTCCATTTGCCTTTAAAATCAAATTAGTTGCAGCAATACTCTGGGAAGATCTAAATTATGAAAGATCCATGTCCTTTGCCTATATATAGACTGTACTTTCTTAATTGCTTGGATTGATTAATGCGTTGTCTCTTTGCTTAAAGACTGTATTTTCTTAATTGCTTAGATTGATTAACGTATCGTGGTGTTGGCACAAGGCTCGTCGGATGCTGGTCAAAGCAGTACATCGCCCTGGAAACCCTCTTTCCAATGGGAGGACTTCAACATAACTTAGATGGGAGGATTTAAGTGGTGCTGCAGCTACAGAAAAGAATAAAGACGCAGAAGAAAGGATTGAAAATGGTAACAACAAGGAGGAGGACGTAGAAGCCCATCCAGGGTTGGAGCTACAGCTATTCCCCTTGTCCTTGATATGATCTAACTGTGTAGTGGGTCCATGCGGGCTGGTGATTCCCTACCAGCCATCACTCGCCCACTCTGTTATGTTGCAGGTATGATTGTAACAAGTCGTGGAGAATTCGTACTGTAACTCTGCCCCTTAAATCAAGTTTTAAAGAATATTGTCTTCTAGTATGGTTTGGTACATTCGCAATTGGATTTTATGTTTTATTATTTTTTTAATACCAACAATTGTGAACTTTGACTTGATTGTACCTGCTCACTCTGATCCACTGGATTGTAATTTAAACTATATACGTCATGATTGCCACACCAACTTATTCAATGACCTGTAATCTCGTTTCATGCATAGTGATGCTATATATGATTACTAGTTAAAAATATTTAAAAAAAAAGGCAAAAATGTTATCTAAGTTGAATTTAATTTTACGAAATTTTTAAGCTTTTCCATGTCTATATAATAAATACGAGAAGGAACATTGTCAAGAGTGATTCTTTGCTGAGTTTTATTTAATTTCTACATCTTTACAATATAAAAATTAAAAATCATAATACTATTTTATAATTATATGTTTTATTTTAAGAGTACATGAGAATTGACTGAACGTTACTAGTTTTCTGGAAGGAATACCATACCAATAACACGCATAAAAATTTGATATTACATTGTTTGCTTATAGACATACTAACAAAAATGCTAATAGAAAATTGAGTTTTCCAGCACCCATACATGCCTGACCTTGAACAAATATACTATGAAGCATTCAGGAGAGTCATTCAAATTTGGACTTGGAAATGTAAATCGACCGAGAATCCTAGCCCAAACGAACCATTCATGAACCTTGACCAACGAGTAGCGTGGCCACTGCTCGACTGTTCCCTTGTTGACTCGTATTCATGTGCTCTACCAACATGTGGTGTATCCGGAATTGGTTGAGCGACGGAAGCAGAGCACCCAATCTACTGAGCTTCCCATGTGATGTTTCACATCCAATTGCAATGTTTGCATTAATTGTTGCCTTCCCGCCCCAAAGGAAGTGAGGCCAATTGAGGTGAGTTGTGGTTAGTTGATGCTTTAGAGAGACTAATTATCGCGGTGGCTAATTAATTTTTTGAGATTGTTATTATATATTGTATAATATGTAATTAGTTTTTATTTTGTTTTTACTTTAATAAGTGACTGAGACACAATGGTCTTGTACCTAGATTGCATTTGTATAAATAAGTATTTTTATTTATAATATGAAGGTCTTTTGTTGTGCCTTTTCATTGTGGAGTTTCTTTGGGTACAAGAGGCCTCATTGAGTTGTTCCTAAACTCCATGTATTTGAACTCTATGGTAAAGGAGACCTGGAGCATGAAGATTGTAAAGATAAAGTGCACCACAACGTTAATCCGTTGGAGCAATACACTGGGATGCCCAAACTATTGACTCTCTGTAAGTTTCAGTTTCAGTAAGTTTTATATATTTGAGTCATAATGAAAGACCATTGGAGAAATTGAGTGGCATAAATTTTTTACATTTACTATAGCAAACAAGGGTTTAATCACAGTATTTGCATTTACACAACAAACATGAGTTTAATGATAGTAAAATTTATTAAGGATAACAAAATACATTTACTACAAACAGGAGATGTCTGAATGATACAAAGTTTAAATGATACAAGTTTTTTACAGAAAGGTTTATGAAGAATGCAATTTTTTTTAGAAGAATATAATTTTTTTACGGAAAAAGGTACGAAGTTTGAATGATACAAGTTTTTGAATGATACAAGTTTTTTACAGAAAGAATTATGGAGAATATAAAAAAATTTAGTGAAATTTTTTACTGAAGTATTAGGATACTTAAAGTGAAGTATATATATGTTGGTGGCTTGAACAAAACTTTTAATTGAAGAGTGGTCAATTTTCTGGCAAGGATATATATTTTTTGGTGGCTGAAATTTTAATTAAAAAGTGGTCAATTTTCTCATGATTTGAAATACATATTTTTTAGTGAAATTTTAATTAAAGAGTGGTCGATTTTCTCGTGATTTAAAATACATACTTTTTAAGAGGCCATTGGTAAAATAAAATTTATTTTTGGAGGCTAATAAGATTTGAACCTAGCTATTTACTAAGCTATTTTTGAAACTTACCACTAAACCACAAAGCCAACTTTGTTAAAACAACAGGCGAAACAAATTTATATATTTTCAGAAGTATTGCGTATATTTAGAATTTGAAAGGATTTGAAGAATATTTGGCTACATAACAATTATGACTTCAATAGTTTCCATAGTTGGAGTTGTTTTTAATGGAAATGGAAATTATTAAGAGTAGTTTACAAAGTTTAAAAGTGCCCTTGTTTTTAATGATTTGTGTGAAGTTTGTCAAGGCAAGAAGGATAGTGATGGAAAAGAAATTGCACGAGAGCCACCTGATAATGAGAAGCAACGTGCAATTTGGGAGACAAAAGATAACAAGGCGTATGCATTAATAACTACATCGGTGACAGAGGAGATAAGCAAATATATCATTTCTTGTGGTACTGCATCCGAAACACTAAAGAAGTTGAAAGAATTGTATGATTCACACTTAGAACTTGAAATTATTTAGTTATTGTTAAAACTGTTTGATTTGTTGAGGAAGGATAATGATCCTTTGAAGAGCCTTTGAAATAAAAGCCATTTTTCATGATATACAAGCCACTAGAATTAAAGTAAATTTACAACTTACAACTTTTATAAAAGTCCTTCATCCTGTCTATTCAAATTATTTGGAATCTCTCCAAGCTAGTAGGCAGCTAAAAGACATTGCATTTGATAAACTAGTAAGCAAAATAGCTGACAAAGAAAAATCCTTTCGGAAGAAATAGGCTCCACCTAACTCTAATGTAGAAACTTTGTGCCTTGCACAAAAGTATCAAAAGTCTCATTCTGAAACTTCTAGAGGTGATAAAAGTAATAGAGGTCATGGTAGGAGAAATTATAGAGGCAGGGTGGCAAAAATAATCAGGGAGACAGAGAACAAAATGATAGACAACAAAGGAATTTTAATGATAGACCATCTATCAAATGTTTTAGATGTGGTAAAATTGGTGATACTTCTACTAACTGTAAAATCCCTTGGGAGAAATTCAGTGAAAGGAGAGAACAGTTGAATGAAAAGAAAGATCAACCACCACCAGATAAGGGAAAGTAATCAGTGTCTGCACATTACATTGTTGCTCACTGTAATTTTAATATCAATGATGTTTTCAACACTACATTTTCTTCATGGCAAGATACTTGGATTTTGGATTCAGGAGCCACTTGTCACAAGACACTTAGGCGAGATTTTTTTGAAACTTTTGGTGACAATATTGATGGTGTTATTTACTTTGCTAACAAGTCTCAAATTAAAGCATCTGGCATTGGGTCTATTCGTTAGAATATACCGAATTTTGCATATTATGTTCTACAGGATGTACTTTATATTCCACAGTTTCAGCGAAATTTGATGTCTCTTATCCATATTCGGCAGCAGGGGAATTCTATTCATATATGTGATGGCATCATCGAGATAAGGAGAGCATCTAATCATGCAGTTGTGATGACCAGTGTGGAAGAAGGTACACTTTTAAAATTAAATGGTACTTCATCTACTAAGTCTCATGAAATTTTTGTTCTTTTGGCACAACAAAGTGATATCCTGTCTCCCAGCTTGTTGTGGCATGCTCGATTTAGTCACATCAATTATGGCAGCATCAAAATTATGAAAAAACAAGGTATTAAAGGTCTTCCGACAGTTCCAAGAAATATTACACCTTGTGATGTTTGTATTATAGAAAAGCATTATAAACAACCTTTTCATAGTTCTTCTTTCAGATATTCACAAAAATTAGGTCTCATACATTCAAATTTATGTGGACCTATGTCTGTTGCAACTACAAATGGAAACAAATATGTGCTGACATTTATTGATGATTACTTGAGAATGTGTGGGTGTATTTGTTGAAGAATAAGTCACAAGTGTTTGATGTTTTTAAAATTTTTCATTTGATGATTAAAAATGAAACTCAACAGAATATAGGCATTCCTAGAACTGATAATGGTGGCGAGTACACTTCCCATGTTTTTGAACAATATTTGAAGGACAATGGAATCAAACATCAGACTACCATACCTTATAATCCACAATAGAATGGCGTCACAGAATGCATGAATAGAACTTTGCTTAATATGGTTAGATATATGATGTTCTACAAGAATTTTAAGTTGTTGTTTTGGGGAGAAGCAGTTCTTTATGTAGGTTATATTCACAATTATTGTCCTTCTTCTATCATCAATAATAAATCTCCTTATGAAGGGGATATTCTACTACTTCCAAAGCTTATATATTGTATGATGAGGAGAATAAGAAGTTCATTCGTTTCAGAGATGTTATTTTCCTTGAATCAGATAAAAGTAATTCCATTGTTGATAAGAAACTGACTCATTTGGAGAAATTTGCATCTAAGAAGTTCTATTTTGAATCTTATAATGTTGTTCCACACACTAAAGGGGGGTTCCCATTCTGGATCAGTCTATGGTTCTTCCATCTTTGACTCATGAGAATGTTATTGCTGAAGAAAATTTGAATGATAGTAATGTTTATGGAGACCAGAAATTGCTCTCGAAGAGCCTGTTCTTGAGCTTGTTTTTCAAGTTGAATAACCATCACAACCAATTCAGCAAGCTTTACGAAAATCTACACGTGCTTGAAAAGGTTCCAAGAATATATGATGATTTTGAAATAGGAATTTCTTCTAAAGGTGATTCAAGTAATGTTTCTCATCACTGTGAATTCAATCATTGTACAATTAGTGAACCTAATTGTTTTAAAGAAGATGATAACTGTGATGAATGGAAGGATGCAATGCAAAAAGAATATGATGCACTTATTAAGAATGGAACTTGGAGGTTACTGAATCCTCCTACAAGTGTCAAACCCATTGGTCGCAAATGGGTGTATAAGAGCAAACACAAACAGGATGGTTCGCTTAATAAATACAAGGCAAGACTTGTAGCAAAAGGCTACACTCAGAAGGAAGGCATTGACTACACAAAGACATTTGCTCCTACAACAAAATGGGGCACAATTAGAATTTTGTTTTCTCTTACAACTTAGAATAGCTGAAAGATACACCATATGGATGTTAAAACAACTTTTTTTAATGGAGATTTGAAGGAGGATGTTTATATTTTTCAGCCTAAAGGTTTTCTTGTTAAAGGGAAAGTGCAAAAGGTATGCAAATTGGTTAAGGATTTGTATGGACTGAAACAAGCATCTCGTGCATGGTATGAAAAGTTAATTGAGCACCTTCTCAAGTTCAATTATAAGTTATTTGATCTAAATTATGCAACTCTTTTTGTTAAGAAAACTGGAAAGTTAGTTGTATATTTGGTTGTGTATGTAGATGATTTGATGATCAAAGGAAACAATGATGACTATATAGCGTCCATTAAAAGAGAATTATTGAAAGTTTTTTACATGACATATTTGAGTTTATTACATTATTATTTAGGGATTGAAGTTGATCAGAAACCCAAATATATTTTCATTTCTCAGAAAAACTATATTGGACAACTATTGGATAGGTTTGGGATGCAGGATTGTAATCCTGTCAATACACCTATGGAGCAAAATTTGAAGCTTACTTCCACTGAATGAAGTATGTTTGAAGATCCAACAAAGTACAAACAACTTGTTGGAAGTTTAAATTTTCTAACTACTACTCAACCTGACATAGCTTTTGTTGTAGGGATAATTTCCAGGTTCAGGCATAAGCCGTGTGAAGGTCATTGGAATGTAGCAAAGCGAGTGCTCAATTATTTGAAAGGCACTCGAACATATGGCATCAAATATTCCAAAGTTGTAGTTTAACATCTCACCGGCTATTCAGATTCTGATTTTGATGGAGTTAAGGAGAATGGAGTCTCTACTTCTTGTTATTTGATGAGTCTTAGATCAGCAGCCATCTGTTGGAGATCACGCAAGCAATTTGTACCTATTGATTCTACCACTGAGGCTGAATATGTTGCAACAAATCAAGCTACAAAAGAAATAATTTGGCCTCACAAAATACTTGAAGACTTGCAGGAGAAACAAAAGGCTTCAACTCCACTACTCATCGACAACTCTTCTACAATTCAGTTCGCCAAGAATCCCAAGTTTCATGATCGAAGCAAGCATATTAAAACCAAATATCACTTGATTCGACATTATGTAGAGGCCAAAGTTATTCATCTAACACATTTTCCTACTTCAGAGCAGATCACAGACATTTACAAAGCCACTAGGATGTGAAAAGTTTGAAAAGTTCAGAATGTTACTCAGCATGTCAGATGTCCCTTCATATTAAGGGGGGAATGTTAACTAATCCTTTAGGATTGTTATTATATATTGTATAATATGTAATTAGTTTTACATTCCATTTTTACGGTTAATAAGTTGCCGACACACAATTGTGTCGTACCTAGATTGCATTTGCATAAATAAGTAATTTTATCAATAATATGATGCTCTTTCCTTGTTCTCTTTCATTGTGTTCTTTCATTTTGGAGTTTATTTGGGCTTGTAACCTTGAGCCCTGATGAGTGTTGAGGCCACTACTGCACTGGATCAGACACCCACTCTTGTTAGCTACACTTTTATCGAATCCTTACCTTAAGGGGAATTCAATGTGTGAGTACTAGGAATTTGGGCCACCAGGTTATTCTTCCAGATTTCCATGGTTCATTTACCAAAGGTGAAGATTGGAATGACTACAACTAAAAAGATTAGAAATTAGGAGGATATACGCGGCCGTAAGGGAGAACTGGGCTCTCAGGAGAGCCTGCAAATTGTAATCAAGCCCGATCATCTAGAAGACATACGAAACTAGAGGATTGAAAATGGTGGATAGTTCAATCCGCAATTGAACCAGGGGATTTTCACTGTAATTAGGGATATTTGTACCAAAAGCAGGGCAATGGCCATCTGTCGATGCCTCTAGAGCCAAAAAACTCCCAGAACAAGGCCAACTGTGGAGTGCATGAATAGTGAGAAGAAAAATGGCATGGTACATAGCTAAACGGTACTCAAAGGTGGAAAACGGGCTAGCCATGGCAATATTCGAGCTAGAGAACTGATTAAAAATGGGAATAAGCATGTGAAATGCGAAGAAATGACTACCAACCATTATTTTTTGTAGAGGGGCATAGATAATCACAAAGGATAAGAGATCTCGCTACGGGTGAGAATTTAACAACATGTATATGATATTGTACATGGCTGCATGTCTATACAGTGGCACTGCATTATCTTCAAATGTAGGATTAAAAGGTTTTTTTTTTGGTAGGTAAGCACCCACGAGGGATTTGAACGAGTGACCTATCACAAGGAGTGCCTTAACAATGCACCCATTCACCATCAATTCAAAGCCCTATGGGCAAAAATTGGTGTTTGAGACTGCCTTGTTTGTGGGACAAAGGACTAGTTCTTGAAGTGGAGGATTAAAAGTTATCAGTGCCATCATTTTATAATTATATAATTATGTTAATAAGTATTTAGGTATATTTATTTTGGAGTACGATTTTAAAAATTTTAATTTTATTATCAATTAATATAGGAATTTTTTTTATGAGTAGATATTATTTAAATATTTTGTACAATTTTTTATTTTTTTTTTAATTTTTAGATTTTAATTTTTTTTTAGTTTGATGAACATGAGCAAAATTTCAACTTTCATGAGCCTCTCAGCTCAATAATTCTTAGTAATGTTAATAAATATGTTTTTTTTTAATAGGAATTATAGAGTTTTAATTTAATTATAGCACAAAGAGGACTTTCCAACCCAATAATGTTTAACAGTTGATTAAGTCAAATTACATAAAAATTAAATAAAAACAAAAAAGTAAAGTTAAATAAAAAGATTAATGTAATGTAATGTAAGCATTTTAAAGTGGTCAAAATAAAATAAAAAATAAAAAATAACAAAAAAATATCTATATCAAAATAAAATAATAATAATAATAATAAATGCCTATGGTATTAACAAATCATGGTATTGACCCATGGTATTCATGTGTAATATAATCTATTTAAATGGGCAAATTAAACCATCCTAGATCCACCTTAACTTTGAATCTACCAATGACCAAGATGGATCAAATCTCGATTCTCTTGATATGTAAACCTATTTTAGAGTGAAGACTTGGTAGATCTATAGTTAAGATATATCCACATAATACTTTAGAATATTTTTAGTAGCATACACTAATGAAAAGCTAAGATTTATTTCCTAAGTAGTATACATTTTTTCTCCTTTTAATTAAATTTATTAATTAAAAAAAATGTCATATGAACAAGCAGCATATGAAATGAGTTGTGGTTTTTTGGGCCTTTAATATTGATAAACCATAGTATTGGGCCATGCTATTGTAACAAATATTATACAAATTAAAAATCTTCACGTTTAAGAGTCTTATTACTTGTCTTTTAAAATGTATATATATTTAGAAATATTAATTAATTTTTCCCATTGGGATTTGGATTGATTTTGAATGGGTTTAATGATAAGGCACTCCATGAGTATAGTCTTTTTATCCAGAATTGGACGATATAATTGAAAGTAGGGAAGTCAAATTCTATATATTAAATAACTTAAATTCAAGTTCTTAAAAATCTTTGCTAGATTTTTGTTAAAGCTAGCAGAAAAAACTCTGAAAAAAGTTAATTTCATGTATTAGTTAGACTATATATATATATCTATATATAACCAAACCTGTGTATTAAGATAATCAATACAATTAAAAAAGTTTCACATAACATGAAATGTTTTTAGGCCTATTAGTGTTTAGAGATGCAAAAGGATTGGTAAAAGACTAGCCTAGATCCATTTAACTTTGGATCTATTAAGTTTCAAGATGGACCAATATCGAGGTGCAAACCTCTTATTTGAGTGAAAAATTGAGGAAAAGTTTGTACCTGGACATATTTGATCCAAAGTTAAATGGATTGATAAATCGAGAGTTAAATAGATTAATAG
This sequence comes from Pinus tabuliformis, assembly GCA_031772625.1. Classification (NCBI taxonomy): domain Eukaryota; kingdom Viridiplantae; phylum Streptophyta; class Pinopsida; order Pinales; family Pinaceae; genus Pinus; species Pinus tabuliformis. Next base: position 1,217,865,203 of record CM062819.1, on the reverse strand, counting down.
ATTAAGAATTAAATAGATCTAGGCTAATTTAATTATTAATAATCTTTTCCTTTTAAATGTAATAATTGATATTAATAAAAATGTCTAATTTCTAAACAAGAACCATTACATAGTTCCCCATATTCCACACTATTGCTATTTACATAGTTCCTCTAACCCAAGCTTATGGAACTTCTTGCTAGATATTCTAAACAAGTGCCTTTTGTAAACTTTCCAAGAAAACTCCTAGCAACAAAATATACAAAGGATACGTAGATAAAGTCATATGATTTTGAAACATAATAAAAAGGTCTAGCAACTAATAGTCCTGTCTATTCTTTTATCCCTTGGAGTTCCGTAATCAGTGTTGGTCTATGGTACCTACCTTGTGGATTCTCTTTGTCTTTTTCCTTTCCATGCTAGTTCTTCAATGGTTGCATCCTCCTAATGGACAAACTGAGCTTCACTAGTGAAATTATCTTCATGCTATGGGAGTCCAACACCCATTGTAACCAACCCTATTCTCATTTCAATTTAGAACTTCTCCATTTTGCTTTGTAGTAGTGAAAATTTCATGCATAATTTTTCATTTCATTTTCCTGAGTTGCATTCCTCTATTGTAGGACATTCAACATACCCTCCATTACTTATGAAAACCTATCCAAGAGCTTATTGGATTTCTGCTATTCATTCCAGTAATTGGATTCTCCTATTCATTCAAGTAATTGGATGGCTTGGGTTCCGCCATGACAAGTCTATTAGGCCTTTCTCTTATAAAGCCAATTTGTAGCCCATGGACGTGAGCACTTCAAACTACTCCAGCACATCCTTGAAGAATAAATGCACCAAGAAATCCAGCTCTCCCACTGCTAATAATTCATTGTAGCTCTGTGGCTAGAGTTCTCAATGATAGAACATTACAAAAGTGGATATTGGCATCACCATCCTTGTTATGGCCGAGTCAGACTTTGATCTAACATCCTAACACCATTAGTTGTACGATTTTCGAGTGCATATTTTGGTTGCATCGATCGTGGGATATATCGCGATTGATATAGAGGGGAAATGAAAATAATTCCATTCTACCAAAATTGAATTTAGAAACAAGGTAGAGGACATTCGCACATTGATATTCTAGTTCCCACCTTGGAATATTAAATTCTATTGCCACCTGTGTGAGCGATATGATTGAGTTGACTGCCAAATGTTATAAATATTTTGACACGACTATTATAATTTGTGATTGTGGCATTAATTTGAGCCTCTAGTCCTTATTTGCAAGCTCCGGTGCATGATCTTGATTCATTTGATATTGCATTTGATCATACAAATAAACTCCTTTAGCTAGAGTTTTCCCTTGTATTCATCTCAAACCACCAACCACCTTTATCATTTGAATTATTCCCTTGGATATTACCCGTTATTTTCATGCTAAAGGAAAATTTATAAGTCACCTATTATCCAATTCCAAAGATCCATATGTTTCTTTGTTTGCTATTTTTTTAGTGATTGGGTTCAATTATGTTAATATGTGAAAAAATCAATTTGCTCAAATTTTTTGAATTGCAGCATAATCCTTTGCAATAAGGGAGGGTAGAGTTTTTAGCTTTTTGTTTTAAAAACTTGTTGAATAGCTATGAATGAGGTTCCTATCATAGTTATTTTTGTAATTTCCTGTATTTAGTTGGATTGTTGTTCGTATAGCTCAACCCTTAATCATATCTAGTCTTTATGAATGAGGTTCCTATCATAGTTATTTTTGTAATTTATTATATCTATTTGTATTGTTGTTTGTATAGCTCAACGCCTAATCATATCTAGTCCTTGTTTTTTCATTGAGGAAAAGATGATATTATTAATAATTACAATTATTCTACATTTTTATTTATTTTTAAATAAATTTTATTTTTATATAATTTATTTAGTTAAAATGTTTTGATTAATAATTATAATTAATTTCCCGATCGGGATGCGGGTGATCAATTGGGACAGCTTGGGTGCAGCCATGCATAGTACCCAAGAGCTTATTGCTGTCGTCCCCCGCATGCTCAAGGCAGGGAGTGCGGTATCCTTTAGCATGAATGCCTGTTGGGGAAGTGGGCAAGGTGGCAGGATAGGAAATAAGGCAAGGTGGTGGAGTAGGCAAGGTCATTCGATGTACAACACAGGAGTGAAAGACTGTAGAGAAGGGTGGTGATACACAGCAGTGGAAGGTCGATGGAACAGGAGGAACCTTGGTCGTGGATGGTGCCTGCAGAAACTGGGTATGTATTTCAGCTTTGCCTCATCATTGAATCTATGTTGTGATTGGGGTTATGCTGGTGGGAAACGAGGGGAAAGAGTATGAAAATATGGGGAGTAGAATGATTCTGGCATCAATGGGGGAGGGAATTGCTTTCCATGGCTTGGTTTTGTGTCTATATTTTCTCCCAAATGGGTAAAAACCATGACTGCGGGGGGAGGTGGGCATCACAATTCAATGGGGTTGGGGATTGTAGAGAGTGACAGGGGGAAGTTGATGGAAGGGTGTTGGGGTCGCAACCACGACTGCAGTCTATAAAGAAACTGCTAGTGTAGTTGGAAACCACTCGGGATTGATGGCAAGGTCAGGAATCCTGAGTGGAAAAATAACTGAAGGGACATGAGAGGCAAAGCCATTTCTCTTTGGGCCGAGGAAGCAAGGATATGGAACCACCGTAGGCATACTACTAGAATCAATGAGGGCCTGTGGGCTTGGCCTGAAATGGGGTGGGATGACCTACACAAAATCCATAGTAAGGTGGAAGGGAACAATGGAGGGCCACTGGGTAAGGGTCAGAGACCTCCCCTCTGGGATCTACGAGCTTCGTCCCACTGCTGCATGGATGTGGTGATAAATGGAGGAGAGGAAAAACATGAACAAGCAAGGTGGAGTATTATGAAAATTATTAATTTGAATATAACTTTTTATGGGTGTCAACAACGCTCTACCAAACATGTAATGGCCCATGCTGCAAGAGGACTTTGATGCAGCAACAGAGGCTCGTCCCCCTGGACAGATAAGGGGCCTAGCACGTTAGAAACTCATAGGGGTTAGGAATCAGTAGAGTACTTCGTCACTGAAGCAATAGAGGCTTACCGTGAGGGGATGGATGCTGGCATACGAAAATTGCTGGAAGAATGGGAAGAGGAAGTAACGCAAGGAAGCGAGATGGAGGAAGATATGGATAAGTGGAGGACTCTTGTCTCAGATCTAGAGAACACCCAAGGGAGAATCACACAGTTCAAGCAAATGTTGTAATTGTACTGGTTAATGAAGAGTATACTCAACAATTGATGGAGCAGATATTTGTGGGTATGGCATGGCAATTCAGCGAATGCCAAATTAGAAGAAGGACATCTAAAAAATTCTCTTCCAGCTGCACAAACATGATATTAAGATGGATAGAATTGACTGCCACGTCCCTTGCATTTTGGACTTGTATGGCATGCCAGGGGCATCAACTGAAGATCCAGCTCCCGTCGCATCTGCCTTGGAGGAACTAAAGTATTAGACTCATCCCCATGCATAATTTTTGTCTATGCAATTGGCTTTTAAGTTTTATGTTGCAAATTTTAGTTTTTACAGTTATGTAGTGTCTGGACATGAGATAGAGACGTATCTAGCCTAGATGGAAAGAATGAAACAATATTGTTTTTGGATGGGATCGAAACAATACTATTTTTGGATGGCTTACAATGCTGACCGGTGGCCAAGAGACTTGGTTTTCGCTCGAGGAAAGTTGAGGCCAGCTAGTTAATCCGTGTGGTGTAAACTTGCTTATTATATAATAGAAAATGGAATGGACTTGCCAAGCTTAATAAAAAGATAAATTTAATTAATATTTTTTTAAATATAAATTGACTCAGTCAAAATGTTTACATAATTTGACTGTCATCGTGAAGATGAACCACACTAGTTTATTATAAATGGGTCGATAATATTTACTCCTATATGATTTTTACATATTTTTTTTGTCAAACATATTTGGATCATAAAACCCTGAATTCAAAAATAACAAGAAATTACATATCTTCCATGCTCGGTTGAAGAGTGTTTCTCCACTCAATGATATCTATGGTAAAGTGGGGGTGAATATCCATAGTTAGAAATCTTTTTATATTTTAAGCATTAAGTTTTTACGTGAAATTTAAATATGATTACAAAATTATTATTTTAATTTATATTGTAAAATGAATCTTAATTTATAGCTACTATTTATTGGGCCTAAGTTCTAGGTGAGTATGGAAGAGATGTTGTAAGATTATGTTATGTGATGTGATGCTATGTTATGTAAACAATTTGTCTCAGTAAAAAAGTAAATAAAATATAAAAATAAAAATAACGTTACGTTGAACATTTTTACTCAATCAAAAAATAAAATAAAGACTTTTTTTTAAATAACTCTACATTAAAACAAAAATAATTCTAAACTAAAATAATAAGGTTTTTGACCTCTAGGTTTATGAGAACCCCTAGTATTGACCCATATTATTCATGTGGAATATAGCCTATTTAAAGGAGGAAATACAGATCTACACGGAGAGGGATCAAATCTCTTTTAGAGTGAAATGAGATTTGATCACTCTCAAACCTTGATAGATTATAAGTTAAGATGGATCTATAATAGTATATTTTAATGTGATAAAGGGTTTAGATATATGTCAAAAGTAATTATAATCTTTTTGGTTTTAGATTTAATTAAAAAAATCTTATAAAAGTAAATTCAAGAAAAATATTTCATTGTGAAATGAGAGATGGTTTTTGGACATGTGGTATTGATGAGCCATGGTATTGACCCATAGTATTATAACAAATCCTATCTAACAATTAATAATATCTATGGTAAAGTGGGCGTGAATACCCATGGTTAAAAATATTGTTATAGTGTATTTTAAAACTTTTATGTGCTTATTAATTAAATTTAAATGTAGCTCTAAAATATTTATTTTAATTTATAAGGTAAAATGAATGTTAACTCATAGCTACTATTACAATATAACAAATTGAATTTGATTATTTTTAACCTTTTAAAGATAATATAACATGTACCCCATAACCATACCAAATTTACATTACTTTTAACCTTTTATTTTTATTTAATTCAACTCACATGTAAGTGTTTACAAATCATTTACGTATTAATATATATTCAATATATTGAGCCTACATGTAAAAGTGTTTACTTAAATTCTTACATAATGCCTACACGTCAAGCCTCTCTCAACACAATTAGCTAATCATATACATAGAAATGTGAACATGAACATTAAGAATATGAGAGTGAGCAAGAGAAGCTTCTTGGTCCTCCTTGAAGCAAGGTTGTTGTCCATCCTTCTCATCCTGGATAGTATAACCGATGAACTCCACTCCTTCCTCTTTTCCAACACTAATACCATAAACTTTAGAGTTAAGACCAAAAAGCACCTTGTAGAAAATAATGAATTTAGCATCAGCGCTCTCAAATAATCAACCAACTAAAAGACATTGTCTTTACTCTTCAGCCACCACATCAACAAAAGTTTTAGCTAGTGAATAAAACTCCATAGCATAGGACACCTTTCTATTTGTGGACTTTATAACTCTATGTCATCTTCCCAATCCTTGTCATAGTTTAAATGGTAAAGGTATGTTAGGTGAATATGTTTAACAAAGTTAATTGGCTTAGCAATAACTACTTAGGAATCATGGGAGGTGATTATGGATACTTTTGTCTCCCTTTTTTGGTACCCCTCTTACCCCTTCAAACCTCTTAGACACCATAATAGAAAGGTCTATTCCCCTTCAAATTATGAAAACTATTGATTTTAGTCCTACAACCCTCGAACCATTGAGAGACACCTTAATAGTTCAGGGTATGTTCCCTTCAAATTATGGAAAACACCCAATTTATTAGACTCCAACGTTTTAGGATTGGACGTGAAAATGAGGTACAGAAACAAGATAGATAGCTACTAACAAAAATAAGATGATACTAATAAAAGTGAGAGAAGTTTTAGAGATATTGAAGCTGAAACTAAAAAACTACTGAGAGTAGTGAACAAGGAAGGTTGCGTTGGGACCTCAAAGAACCTAAACCTAAGAATAGTTATCAAAACAACTATTGAAAAACATAGCCAAATAACAAAACCCCATCCTAGTGAATGCAACAAAAACCAAATACAAACATAAAACAAGTAAACTAACAACCCATATGACAACAAAACAAAGGAACTAATCGATAAGGTGGCCAAAAGCAAAAACCAATGCTAGCCAACTAGAACTGGATGGATACCTAGTATCTTTAAGATATACAATACTATTTCGTTTCTTTTCATGACCACAAAGAAAAATATCAAAGACCATGAGTGATCCGGATTTAAATAGGAAGGAAACAAAATACAGAAATACCGATATACACAGAGATGTAGTGGAAACAATACTTCATTTCATTAATGTAAAATACTAAAATATGCTTACAAATAGAAATGGAAATAAACCAGCTAGGGCGATGGTAGATTATCTCTGAAAAGAGATGTGGAAGCTACATGCCTCTGAACTGTCCTACAATGAGGCTCGAAGGCCTCTTTATTGTTGAGAAACAATGGAAAACCATAAATATCCAAAAAACCTAACCTTAGGAGATGAAGCGCCACAGTATGGTCCATGTTTTGGGTAAATTGATACATCAACTTCCCGGGGTCGTAACTTTGGCATACAATCTTCGTTTCACGTGCACCATAGCTTGTTAGAAATATCTACTCCAAGAATACAACTTAGGGAAGATCAAAATGGTCTGTGGACCCATGTTGCTCCCAGTTTTCCCAAAAAAATGTCGTTTAGGGCCTCAAAACGGCTCTCGAAGTTCAAGACCGGAAAAACTGCTAAAAATAGTAAATTGTGCTACAATTAAAGAAACTAAAAAATTTAAAGAGATAGTTGTGGGGGTCCAAGTGGGATAGGTAGGTGGCCACCAACATCCACGTAGATCATTCCTCCCCCCTTAGGAAGCAATGGTCCCCTTTGCGTTGAGTTCCTCCATGAGATGAGGAAACTTCTGCTGAACTTGGTCTCTGGTGAGCTATTTTGCAACCTCTGATGTGTCCAATAATGGTGGGAATCATGCTCGATGGCAGTTCACATTGAACACTTGGTTCAAGCGAAGGAATGAAGAAATTTTGTGCTCCAAATCATTGTTTCCCATGACCTTGGAATGGGCTCTTGTAAGGTGTTCTTCTGTAAATGCAACCAGAATTTGTCACCCACTTGAAACTTGTGTGGTACCTGATGTTGATCATGTCGCTACTTATACTTGGCATTTCCCAGAATGGAGTGGTGATAGATCAACACATTTGGTAGAGGTGCTTCTGATGTTAGATTGGATGAGTGCTTGAACTGACACTACAATGGTACCCCTGTGGATGAGGAGAAAATGTTCCTATCTTCTTCCATGACCATATCCCTCTGTTGCTATTGTTGCATGGAGGAACCCTTCGCAAGGGTCATGGATGTGGTGATGATATTTCCCTTACTTTGGGAGAAAACCAGATAGAAAATGAATTTCGTAGTCTCGGAGATGAACTTGCTGCATTTCTTAGCAGTGATCAAAGAGGTGGCAGTAGGTGGGGCTACCTTTGGTATCCTTTATAATGAATTAGGCAAAGTAATAATAATAGTGCGAGGCCTTGACTAGTACATAGTATGTCGCCTTCATAAGTATGTTTGGCCTAATATTACATCACAAACATCAAGAGGTGCAACATCATACAATACCTCATCTGTAGAGAGCTTGATGTTGTAGGGAAGGTGGCACTGTTGGCAGACTCGGAGATCTTGTCCTTGGTGAAGCCATCCGATACTCTATGGCTGCGGGTGTTGTGTAGTTGGTAGGCCCAACCACTTTGCAACCCCTGCTGAAATGAGGTTCTTTTGGTAGCCACTATCGATAAGGAATTTTAGTAGCGAACCCTTCACCCACATTTGTGAGTGGAAAAGATGCTCCCCCTCCTCTGTATCTTTGGGCTCATTCTTCTGGATCTTGGTGGTGGCAACAGTGGCGCTAGGTTCTGCGTCAATGATCATCTTCCGTTTGCCATTCCCCTTTTCAGGTTCTGACTCAGGGTTAGAACATGCATCTGATTCTGAAGCCTTCAACTTGGCCACCAGCGACTGCTTGCTCCGACACTCACTTGTGGTGTGAGTGGGGCTCTTATGGAACTCACACCACTTTCTTGTGTCCTTCTTTGACCTCGTGGTGTTGTTCTTTTCCTACGGCTTCGACAGGTTGTCTTGGGTCACCCCGCCTTGACTTTGCCCTTTGTTCTTCAGATTCGCAGATCCAAAGTCTCACTTCTTTTGTTTAAACTTATGCTTGATCTTGATGGCATATTGGTATGCTGTGCCGAGGGGGGAGATGTTCAGGAACTCCATCTCATCCCAGATGTACTTGTGTAGGTAGCCACAGTATTTGATTTCCAAATGCAGCTCAAAATCCTTGATACCCAACTGTGTGCGAAGGGTATGAAAAATGTTTAGGAACTCCAACACATCTTGGTCCCTTCCCTATCGCAGCATGGTCCACTTTATGTATTTGTCCTCATAACTTTTGACAGGCTAGTATTGCTCCTTGATGGCATCTTGGGATGAATTCCAAGTGGGTGTGGCTAAAAATAGTGAGTCCGTACTTTCATCCTTTTGCTCGTAGTAGGTTTCCACTAGTCCTTGACGTGGGGGGCTACTTTGAGAAGAGCGAAAATAATCTTTTCGTGGCTGGAAAAATCAAGAAAAGAAAAATACCCATCTAGAAGATTTAACCATTTATCTATGACATATGCATTTATCTGACCCTCGAATATGGGTATTTCAAAATTAACTTGTACCTTAAAGGTTGTGGCCACTGATGGATTTGGGCAAGGTTTTCCATCATCACATTCTTTTTTCACTAGGGGGCTTCTTTGAGCAAGATTTTGATAGGATCTCCTGCCCCGTCATCTTTCTTTTCATCCACCATGGGAGGCTGTCGAGATTTGTGAGGTGGGTCTTGCAAAGGTTTGACTAGTTCAAGTCCTAACTCTTTATATCACGACCTCGTTGGGGACATGAAAAGAAGAACATAGAAAGAGTGGATTGCTCTAATACCACTGATCCAGATTTAAACAGCAACGCAAAAAAATAAAGAAATACCCATATACATAGAGATGCAGCAGAAATAATACCTCATTTCATTAATGTAAAATATTGAATATGCTTACAAACAGAAATGGAAATAAAACAGCTAGGGTGATGGTAGCTTATGTCTGGGAAGAGATGTGGCAGCTACATGTCTCTAAACTATCTTATAATGAGGCTCGATGGCCTATTTATTGTTGAGAAGCAAAGTAAAACCCTAAACATCCAAAAACCTAACCCTAGGAGATGAAGCGCCACACTATGGGCCCCGTTTTGGGTAAATTGATAAATCAACTTCCCAGGGTTGTAAATTTGGCATACAATCTTTGTTTGACGCACACCATAGCTCGATAGAAAGATCTATCCAAGAGCAGCACTGGGACAAGGAGCCAAAGTGCTTGCATTTTTCCCAAAAAACGTTGTTTAGGGCCTCAAAATAGCTTCGGAAGTTCAAGACCCAAAAAACTACTAAAAATAGTAAATTGTGCTACAATTAAGGAAACTGAAAAACTGAAGGAGATAGTTATGGGGGTCCAAGTGGGATACGTTGGTGGCCACCAACATCCACCTAGATGAATGAGTCAACAAACGTTAAACTTCATCCCTAGACATCCACGTGTCCAAGCCATTGTTTGGGAGCATCCCTCACACCCATTTAGGGAAATAATAATAAGTTATTACAACAAGACATTATAAATGATTTGAGGGTTGGGTCGAGGATATATCTCAGATATTATTTGTAAAAAATATATATAATAGAATTTAAAATTTTATCTTTAAATGTGTACTAAGAAATGAATAAAGTTAGAAACTAAACAAAATCAATCATTTTCTAATCGTTTTTCCAATATAATAAGATTTTTTTTTTAAGTTATAGTTCTACATTTGATGGATCATTACATATGGAACATTTCCCTTAGGGTATTATCCCATATTGAAAAGACAATTTTAAAAACTAGGTGGATTAAAAATAACTATTCCAATTCCTGTAGGGTTGTTTGTGTGCTTTTTTTTCTTCTTCTGAGTTTTACGTTGTTTGTATCTCAATATGATAAGATTTTTCGTGGGAGTTATATTTCCACATTTGATGGGAAATTACCTATGTAAATTTTTTATTGAAATATTATTTCATTTTAATAAGACTTAAATTATTAAAATTTTAAAAAATTAATGGATTTAAAAAGAATCAATTTTTATTATTTTAAAAGTTAATTCTAATTATTTTTTCTTTTTTATTTAAAAAATAGCTATTATTTAATTAGTTATATATTTATAATTATTTTACAATATTAAATATCTTTCTTTTTTTTTTCAAGTTAGTATCTATGAGGATTCGAATTGGTGACCTATCTTGGAGTGCTTTAATAGTGCACCCATTCATGGTCAATCCAAAGCGTTGTCAGCTTTTATAATATTAAATATCATTATAATTTATTGCCTCTAAAAACATAGTTACCTATCAAATGAGAACTATTACCTCAAAATGGGTACTCGAGCCCAAAAAAAAAAAAAAAAAACATGAAAAAACATCTTGAAATCAAAAAGTGTTGATGTCGGAATAATTTTTTTTTTTAGGGTACATTTTCAACACTTTTTAGTAATGGCATTAATAACAAAATATCGTGACTCAGAAAAACTTTAAATTTCCAATTATTTTCAGGCATGACATTAACGATAAAATATCACGTCTTTGGAAACCCTTAAAATTCCAACGATTTTTAAGCATGCCATGAAAATATCACTTGTTTGAAAAACCTTAAAATTCCAACAATTTTCAAGCATGGTGTTAAGAAAAAGTATTTATAATTGTTTTCACCCATAACATTAAAGATAACTTATAAAAACATTAAAAACCTTGACAACATTTCAACCATGGAATTAAAACCAAAGATTATGATTACAAAACAATCTTAAATTTTCAAAATATTTTAAGCATGACATTATGGGAAAAATTTATGACTAAAAGAACTCTAAAAATGAACACCTCAACGAAAGAGTTATTATACCAAGAGTATTTTTTTTTAAATGCTAAATGTATAGCGATTTTGAAATCTTAGCCTAACACAACTTGATACATTGCGAAAAAAGTTAAAAATCAACTATCAAATTGCACATAATGGAATCGGGTTGCTATACAAGCATCGACACATACCTTAAAATATATATATATATATATATATAACAAGGAATAAAACTTAAAAAAAAAAGCACATGACAAAAATATAAAATATAAAAAATACATAGTCATGACATAAAAAAAAAACTATAAAATGTAAAAAAAATTAAACATACCATGTAAAATAAAAAAAGAAAAAAAAATGAGTAAAATAAAATAAAAACTAAAAAAAAAAAATTACAAAAATAAAATACAACATTAAAAAAAATTAAAAACTAAAAAAAAAATTCCCTTGCGACCCCAAGGGGTGGCAACGGGATGATTCATGACAAAAAATAAATTAAATTTCATAAAATATATAAAATAAACAATAAAAATATAAAAAATATCAAAATTAACTTGTAAAAATGAAAAATTTAAATAAAAAAAAAACAATATATATATATATATATATATATATATATATATATATATATATATATATATATATATATATATATATATATATATATATATATATTAAACAAAGACAATTTTTAAGTTATAACAAACAAATTAAAATATAAAAGCATCATTTAAAAAAATGTATAATAATTATAAAAAAAAACCTTAAATAAAATTTAAAAATAAAAATAAAAAAGATTGTTTTTTTTGTAGGGAAGCACCCATAGGGGATTTGAAGTAGTGACCTATCACAATGAGTGCCTTAACAGTGCACCCATTCACCGTCAATCCAAAGCTCTGTGGGCTAAAAACAAAAAACAAAATTCAAAACAATTACAAAAAAGTTAAATTAAAATTAAAAAACATATTTAAATTAATTTTTATTTTTATTTTTTAAATTAAATTTTAAAATTTAGATTATAAAAAAAAAATTTAAATATTTAAATTTAAAAATTAAAGAAAAATAATTTATAAAAATTAAAATACAAAATAAATAAATAAAAACCGAAACAAACAAAAAAAATTGAATTAAAATTAAAAATTTTAAATGTAAAAATTAGAAATAAACAATTAAAAAAAATAAAACAATTTATTAAAAAACAAATATATATATATATATATATATATATATATATATATATATATATATATATATATATATATATATATATATAGAGATATAGATATAGATATAGATATAGATATAGATATAGATATAGATATAGATATAAACAATTAAAAAAATTAATACAAAAAATAAATTAAAAAACAATTAAAAGAAATAAAAATAAAAAACAATTACAAAATGCCATAACCTGGCCCCCTCCCCTCTCCCCTCCTCCACCCACCTCCCCTCCCCTGTCCCCTCCCGCACTTGGTCCCCACCCCACCCCCATCCCTCACCGCACTGCCCTACCCTTCGCTTGCCCCCCGCTTAGGCCCCCATGAAAATCAACAACATTTAAAAAAAATTATCCTCACTTAATTCATTAGAAAATTTAAAGTGTAAAAGCTAAGCCCTCACAACAAAAAGGGTTGATTCTCATCAGCACTTTTCAAAATCAAGATGAAAATCACTAACAAAAAAAAATGTTTACACTTAATACATAAAAAAATTTAAAGTGTCAAAAATAAGCCATCTAAAACAATGTGTTGATGATGCATCAACACTTTTCAAAATCAGCATGAAAATCACTAACATTTAAAAAGAAAAAATGTTCATACATGATACATAAGAAAATTTAATGTGCCAAAAATATGCTAAAAAATGGGTATTCTCAAGTCACCACTTTTCAAAATCGGGGATTTTTTGCTACCTTAAAAAAATGGGTACCGGTTCACTTTATCGTTTGCTCAGTAACTGTGTTTAAAGGGGTTCTCCAAACTTGTATGGGGGTAGATTTCAAGTGTAAACGTTTATAACCTTGTGGTAGATGTCAAGCATAAATGTTTAACATTTAACAAATTTAATCTAATGTCAATGTCAACCGTAATTAAAAATTGATATAGTTATTATGTATAAACAAGATATTATGGAAAGCGAAATGGAACTGAATTCATATAAATTCAATATTTTAACTAGGTCAAATTACACAAAAATAAAAAGATGAATAAAATTAAACAAAATAAAATTAATAACTATATTTATATGAAATGTGAAGTGGAAAAGTAAATTTCTTGCTCAAATAGAAGAATTTGCATAAAATTTGGTGGGTAGTAAGCAGTAGTAGGTCTACACATTTATAGTTTTACTCATACATAAGTGTTGAAGAAAACATAAACAATGGTGGGAAGTAACTCCTGTAAGTATGTTTTTTTACATAAGTGTTGAAAACCATAAATAATGGTGGGAACTAACTCCTGTAAGTATGTATTTTTACATATTGTTCCTATTTGGTTTTTATGCAAAGATTTGCTTAAATTATGATGGGAAGTAATTGATACTAGATATGTTATTTATTTGAGTATAAGTTATTTTCAAGTATTTTATTTCTATATGGTTTTCCTACAAATATTAAGGTTAAAATATCACTACACAATTATCTAAAATCATGCATGAATATTGCAACCATATCCACAAATTATGACATAGAATATCTTAGGAAGTTATCCACATGGAATTATAGTCTTGGAGTGGGAGAGAGAGGGAGGAAAGATGGAAGAAATAGAGAGATATCCATATTAAACTTAATAATTACAATAAAAATACAATAAAAAGTTTGTTAACCATGGATATTCATCCCCACTTTACCGTGGATATTATTAACATGTAAATAGGGTTTGATACAATACGATGGGGCAATACCATGGATTATAAATACTAGATACCTAAAAACCATAACTCATTTCACAATAAAAAATTAAAAGGTAAAATATGTTAGAAATTACATTGTTTACATAGAGTGAAAATTCTCCATCATATGGATGGAGGGGGGGAAGACAAAGAGAGTGAAATGGAGCACAGACAGAGAGGGGGGAGAGGAGGAGACAGGGATGAAGATAGTGACAAAATTGGAGGGTGGAGAGAGAGAGAGTGACAGGGAGGAGAGAGAGAGATGGAGGTGTAAGAGAGAGGGATAGAGATGAATGAAGAGAGATAGGAGGGGAGGGAGGGGAGAGAGGGAGGAAGAGAGATATGTAGTTGGACGGGGAGAGAGGGGGAGGAAGAGAAAGAGAGAGGGAGGGATATAGTGACAGAGTTGTAATGTGGGGAGAGATAGGGGGATGTTGGAGATCAAGGTAGAGAGGGGAAGGAAGAGAGAGAGAGGAATTGAGAGAGAAGGAGAGAGGAAGGGAGGGAGAGATGGACTTGGAGGGGAAGATAGGTAGAGATGGAGAGAGAGAGGGAGTGACAATGGAGAGATGAAGACAGAGTGGGTTGGCGAGGAAATGAGGGAAGACAAAGAGAAGGAGAGGAGAGAGAGGAAGAGAAGAAAGAGAGAGAGAAATATATAGAGAGGGATACATCGAGATGCAAGCAGGAGGTAAGGGGAGAGAGAGAAGGAGATAAGTAGGGTGATAGTGACATAGTTGGATGATATAGAGAGATAAACTGATGGGGATGAGAGAGAGAGGGAGGTGGGAGAGAAAGGGGGAGAGAGCAAGAAAAGAGAGAGGGCTTGGGAGAGAGAAGGGGAAATGGAGGGAGAGAGAGATGGAGTTGGAGGGGGGAGATAGAGTGGAAGAAATACATAAAGAGAGAAAGGTGGAGAGAGAGAGAGAGGAGGTGACAAGGGAGATGTCACAAATCTACTAAGCATATACATAAATATTTTTTTTTTACCTAATTGCTTCCTAAAATACTAGAATCTCTATTGATATATAGACGTAATCATTCTATAGAATCTATTAAGTAATTGAAAGCTTTGTTAAGGATAGAAACTGTTATTCAAAATTACATTGTGAATACCTCTCAAACATTTGTCTACGAGTTACATCGTGATAAAAGTTTGAGATGAGGACATTTGTCCATCACTCGTGATGGCTTAGATTATCGAGTACACTTATTTACTTTCACGATTTTTCTACATTAATGGACTTGTACTGTAATATTTTACCACCATTGATGGAGGTCTGGTTCTATACTTACCTTCTGGTTCACACTACCCAGCATTAACTTTTGATGAATCACTACTCAACCTAGGTGGAGGTAGCATCTTGTTGGAGTTATTACTGCAGGACCTCGTACATTGTAACCTTGGAATTTGCATTGGATCAATGGCATCAGTTTCTCCACTAGATCGTACGGAGGAGGGGTTTCTTGGTTTGTCTAACCCTCGAATGGGCATGTTTGCTCGTCATTTTCCGCTTTGGTTCATGCTCCTAGTATCTTTTGGGTCGATTTGTATTCACAGATTAAGGACCCTATTCTAGGGTTTTTGTCAAGCTCTGAGTTCTTTTTCTACTCCCTGTATTCATTGTTAAGGTTATTGTTAAGGCTATCTACAATTCCGAGCTCCAAAAAGGAGTCTGTTGGCATTCTTGGTGTGAACTTATCTATAGACGACTCACCCCTTCGGACCATCCAGGTAATTTTAATGAAGATTCTTGCTTGTGGTTTTTGTTTTCTATTGAACTACATTTGCTTAATAGTCTATTAATCCACTCCTTTTCCATGGAGTCGGGGTGGATGGTTTTGTAGGCGCCGTGCAATGGACAAGATGTGGGTAAAGCCTGTTGCAAGGCCCTCAATTCGATTTGGGGACTGGTTTATTAATATCCTAGGTATGCAAGAGTTATGGATTGATTTAGAAGTTTAAGATTATGGCCTCCTGTAGCTTTTTTGGTACTCCTTGCCATGACTACGATATTGATTACCGTCTATATTTTTTAAATTTAGTTTGGAGTTTCTGAGGCCTTACCCGACTTCGGTCGGCTTAGTTATTTGTATATTTTTAATTATGCCGAGGGTGAAGTGATTCGAACCCTAGCTGGAATAGTTATAATTTGGTTCCGAGACTATTGAATGAAATATATGTAATCTTCTTTTACATCCTTAAGCATTTCTTGGAATACAACTTCATTCCTGTTACTTATTTTCTTTCTGGAAATTATTCCTGTGTTTATGCTAGATCTCGGCCGGTATTTCTTTGTTTGATTGATAGAATATATAATTATTTCAAAGGTTCTACGAATGCCCTGTTGCCTCCATCCGCAAGGGTTTGTAGTTTAGAATATCGGCTCTGATTTTTCTATTTTGAATGTATTAATGCTTTGAAGATATTTACGTAGATTCTATATCCGATATTGTCTGCGTTATTTGAGAGAACAATCGAAATCTATGTTTTTTCTTTTTAACTGGGGAATTTTGTGGATTCCTAATTATTTTGTGGTGAGGCTACATACCTCATTTTCAGACTCATTTTCTAAAGTTTTGGTTCTAGGAATATTTGCAGTTTGAATATTTCCCTGTTTGTTTTGAGTTTTTCGAATTGGTTGTTCCGTTAACTACTTATAATCAATACCTATTATAATAGTTCCTCATTTATAGAGAAAGAAAATCTCCCTACTATTTCTCTTTCTGTTAACAGAAGATTTGTTACTCTATCTTTCCTACTGTAATTCCTATGGAATAATTTTCCAATAACGAAAATGAAGTTTTTCTTCTAGTTATATCGTTTATATTCAGAATTATAACTATGTGCAACCTTATAGCATTACTTGTTCTAAATCTTTGAAATTCGTGAACTTTACTAATACTAGTCTTTTCTATTCTTTTCTTGAATCATACAATGTCAATAAATTAATATGACAATTAATTGTAATTCAATCAAGCTATTTCATTCTTGAATTACTGAAAATGATCATTATGTCTATATCATAATCAAGACAAAATCTACTTAATAAGCACTGATATTATTACTTATCTGTACCATTGTCTAGCTTGAAATATTCCTGATTCAGTCTTGCAACCAGACCTGAATTTCTCTGTATCTTTGCCTCCCAACCTTGAGACCTAATTCAGTAGTCCCCCCTCGATCTTTCCTGTTCACAGGAACTATTTATTTTCTTGAGACTTACAGTCTCAGTGCCCTATGGTCCAAACTGGACATGGCCTTATAATACTACCTTACTCTTCAGCACAGTATGTTCCTTAGTAACTCTTCCATTCTTTCTCATTGATCTCAGATACCTCTATCCTCTTGATCTCTTGGTTAAATCGTCAAGGAATTAGTTTCAAGAACTTAGTTAAGAAAAAGTAACTACTTCCTTAACTGCTTATTAAGTAAAATAATATTTACTTATAACTCTTGTCTTCATTCAAAAACTATTAACTTCCAAAATAGTATTTTTTAAATTAAGAAAATAAATAGTTGTCCAAACCTTAATAATTAAAATATTTACATAGTCCGGGGGATGTCACATATTCCCCCCCGAGATGTAATATCGTCTTGATGTTTTCCTTCTAAAAAAAACTTTGGAAAGGTCTTGTTCATAACCTGCTCATCCTCCTAGGTGGCCTCTTCAGGCCCAAAGTGTTGCCATTTCAATTTAACCTGGGTGATAACTAGTTTCCGTAGCATTACTTCTCTTTGATCTATTATACCAGAGGCTTGACCAAGAACTCGCCTTCCAGTTCGACTTACATAGAAACAAAACGAGTTAAGTCATCAATCAACTTCTTAAATATATTTACATTTAAAGAAAAAATTTATCGAATATTTTACCTGAATGTTTTTCCAATTGATTACATGTTTAGGATCATAAATGTATTTCTTAAGTAGAGAAATGTGGAAGACATTGTGCACATGAATGTGGTTGGGTAAAGAAAGCTGGTAATCCACTGGCACGATCCAAGCTAAGATTTGAAATGGCCCACAAAACCGGGGTGTCAGCATAGCACATCTAGTCCATTACGATTCACTTTTCTTAGCTCGTACTCTAATGTAAACATGGTCTCCTACTTGAAATTACCAAAAGCTCTGTTTCTGATTAGTAAATTTCTTTTGTAGATCTTGAGCGACCTTTAAGTTGTTTCATACTTTCTTTACCATTTCCTCCATTTCTTCCAACATATCCCATCCTAACATCAACTTTTCCTCTATTCCACTCTGATTCAATGGTGTTCTACACTTACGCTCGTATAATACTTCAAAAGGAATAATATGTAGTGATGTGTGGTATCCATTGTTATAAGAAAATTCTACCAAGTGTTACTAGTCCTCCCATTTCGAGGGCTATTGCATATCATAAGTTCACAACATGTCTTCAACCACTTGGTTTACTTTCTCTGTCTGTCCATTCGTTTGAGGATGATAAGTGGTACTGAAATGTAGTTGTGTGCCCAATCCTTCAAAAAGGGCCTTCTAGAAGGCTGATGTGAATTTCACATCATGGTATGAGATGATCATTTTGGGTATCCCATGTATCTTGAAAATATGTTGCATAAAAATGTTAACAACCTGCATCGCTTTATAAGTTGACTGGACTGGTATGAAATGAGCATATTTTCTCAGTTTGTCTACCACTACCATGATGGAGTCATTTTGTCTTTTTGACTTAGGTAGTCTAGTGATGAAATTGATGTATATGGTTTCCAATTTCCATTTAGGAATAGGTAATAGGTTGAGTAAACCTGCTGTGTGTTGGTGCTCAAATTCTATTTGCTGGCATTCCAGACATTTGCCTAAATATTCTACTACCTCGTTTTTCATTCCAAGATAGAAAAGTTCCTCTCTTAAGGTAGAAATCATTTTCTGATATCCAAGATGTCTTGCACAATGAATCTTATGAAATTAATCTAAAATTAAGTTTATAAGATGTTTTTTGTTAGGTACATATAACATCTTCCTATAAATCCGCAATCGTTCTGTATTTACCTCATATCCTAATTGTTTTTCATGGCTGTTTGGAATCTTTTCTTGCTGCCATAAATGTTTGTATACTAAATCTTGGATAGATGCTTCATGAATCTGCTCATAACAAGTTGTTCTTGTTTCAATGAAAGAAATTTCATATAAACAATTTACCTTTTGACTTAAAGCATCCGCAACCCAGTTTTCTTTCCCCTTCAAATGCTTGATTTCAAAATCGAATTCGCTTAGGAAATCTGCCCAACGAGCTTGTCTAGCATTCAAAGTGGGTTGCTTAAAGTAACTTGTTAGACTATGATGATCTGTCAATAGCAGAAATTTCTTACCCATTAAGTAGTGCCGCCACATTTTTAAGGCATGAATCACCACTGTCAGTTCCAAATGATATGCAAAATACTTTTGTTCATACTCCTTAAGTTTCCTTGATTCATAAGCTACAACCCTGCCTTTTGCCACCTACACCCTCCTTGCTAGAATATGTACAAACCATGCATTTTTTGTTGGGATTTACGATGCTCAAAATGGGTGAAGTGGTGAGTAGATGCTTGAGCTGGTCAAAGCTCTTTTGGCAATCGAGGGTCCATTTAAAGGCTTTCCCTTTCTTTTGAAAAGAAGTGATAGGATATGCCACCCTATAAAAACCTTCCACAAATCGTCTATAATATCAAACTAGACCCATGAATGATCTTATGTCAGCTACATCTTTCGGTACTGGCCATTCCATGATAGTCATTATTTTCTCTAGATCTATTTCAATGCCATTCTTGGTGATCACATGTCCTAATTACCAGATTTGATCCTTAAAGAAGTCACACTTGTTGTATTTGGAATACAACTAGTGTTCTCTTAAGACTTGCAGAACAATACAAAGATGTTCCTTATGTTCTTCCATGCTTCGAGAATAGATTAGTATGTCATCAATAAATATTAATACAAATTTATCTAAATATTGATGGAATATTTTGTTCATGAGATACATGAAGGTGGCTGGGGCATTAGTTAGTCCAAAAGACAACACTACAAACTCATAATGTCCATAACGAGTTCTAAATGCGGTCTTTGCTATGTCCTCCTCCTTTATCTGGATCTGATGATATCCTGAGCGTAGATCGATCTTTGAGAAGACTGTTGCACCCTTTACTTGATCAAATAATTCATCAATACAGGGCAAAGGATATTTATTTTTAATGGTCAGTTTGTTTAACTGACGGTAGTCCATACACATTCTCAATGTTCCATCCTTCTTCTTGACAAAGAGCACTAGAGCTCCCCAAGGGGACACACTCGGTCGAATATACCCTTTATCAAGCAGCTCTTGTAGCTGCATTTTTAATTTAGTTAGCTCTGGTATGCTCATGTGGTAAGGGGCTCAGGAGATTGGGGCAGCTCCCGAAATTAGCTCGATGGTGAAATCTATGTCTCCTTTTAGGTGTAGGCCTAGGATTTCCTCAGGAAATACATCTGGAAAGTTTTGTATCGCTGGAATACTTTCTATAGAAACATATTTATCTTTACAATCTATGTATCCCACTTGTATTTCATAGACTTGGCAACCTTTTCTGATACAATTTTCTAATTGCGAGGCTGTTATAAGTCTTATATGCAGAGGCTTTTGAATACGTTAAATCTCCTACCTTTCTCCTTTCTCATCCTGGTATTTAATGGTTTTGGTCTTGCAGTTAATAAGGTACCAGTGCTTTTCCAACCAGTCCATACATATAAGAATGTCATAGGACCCCAGGGGTAACACATTAAGGTCTGCTATAATACTCTAGCTAGCTAAACTTAGAGGGCAATTGTTGAACTTGGACAAAACTCTTCTTTTTGCTCATGTGGCTAGTTGTACTAGCCATGGATTTTTAATTTTGGTAGATTGCAGTTTACACTATTCTACAATCTTGGGGCTAATATAACATACGGTAGCCCCTGGATCGATTAAAATAGATATAGGTCTTGTCAAAAAATTTACCTTCAAATTCAACCATTGTTGGTTGAAACTCTGCTTGGTGGTCTTCAAGGGAAACATTAATTTTTGGGGATGCTCCTACGCACCTCTCCCATGGTAGATGTTTCCTATATTTGCAAAATCTGATCAGCTCCTCTACACTATGGACAGTCTTTGACATAATGTGGCCCTCCTCATCCCCAACGCTGTACATGTGGTCTGTTATTTAATTCTATTTCAGATCTACCATCTTGTTCATTCATCCTATTTTCACACATTACCCTAAATCTGGGCTGATTTCCATTTTCATTCCGGTTAATTGGACCTTTAAATGATCCCTTGTTGCATGTACCCTTGTTCCCTTTTTGGCTGGGAACAAATTTTCTCCCTTTTTTGTCAGCCCACTTCTTGCCTAAATCACCTTTGGGTTTGTTTTGCTGGTAACAGATCCACACCTTACGAATAACTTCGTCCATGGTTTTTGGGTTGTCAAACTCCAGCCATTCCTTCATGAATAGTGGGAGGCTGTTGATGAACCACTGCACTTTTTCCTTTTCTTCACGTATGTAAGGGACATACCGAAGTAGTGACATGAACTTGGTTATGAACTCATCCATGGTCATCTGAACCAATCGGAGATCGTGGAACTCTTTCACTTTTTCATCATAAAATATTTCTGTTAGATATTTCTCCTTAAAATATCCCTGAAAAATTCTCCCAAGTTATATTTCTTTCATTAACTCCTTCGACTGTTTTTACCTACTCCCACCATAATGTGGCCTTTCCTTGTAATTGAAATATGGTCAGTCGAGCCTTCAGATTATGGTCATACTCGTATAACTAGAAATACTTGTTCATGTTAATGAGCCATGCCTCTGTTGCCTCTTCCTATTCACCATCATAGAGAGCAGGTTTAATTTTTCGAAATTCTCCTTGAAGTTCTTATTTCTGTCTTTTATGTATCTTGTGATTTGACACGTTATCTGATTCTTCTTCATGGTTTTCTTCACCTCCTTTTGTCTCCATATTCTCAGTTTGATATTCTTGTTCCCTATCATATTTCTCTGTTTAGGGCTAGTGGCTGATGGTTCTGTCTATCAGATAGACTTTTCATAATTTTCTCTTACTCTTACATTAGTCATTCATTGTCCACCCATAGTCAGGCCATCTCATCTTTTAATTCTTGTACAGTTTCCAGGATGGTTGTATTATCATTTCGTGGCTCATCTCCTAACTGTACCCATACTTTGGGATTACCTTCTTGAAATGATGTTGGTCCTGTTCCCATTACTGTCTGATGGGGAGGTTTCCCCATTCTCCTCATGCTGACTGTTTCCTATGTGCACATCAAAGTTGTTATTTTGTTATTCTAGAGGCCTCAGTTTAGCAACTTGAGCGCTCTGATACCATATGTCACACATCTTCTAAGCATATACACAATTTTTTTTATTTAACTATTTCCTTAAATACCAGAATCTCTATTGATATATGGACATAATCATTCTATAGAATCTATTACACACAATCAAAGTAATTAAAAACTTTATTAAGGATAGAAACTGTTATTCAAAATTACATTGTGAATACCTCTCAGACTTTATTCTACGAGTTACATCGTGATATAAGTTCCAGATGAGGACATCTGTCCATCACTTGTGATGGCTCAGATTATCGAGTACACTTGTTTACTTTTTTTATTTTTGTACATTAATGAACCTGTACTGTAATATTTTACCACTATTGATGGAGGTTCGATTCTATATTTACCTTATGGTTCACACTACCTGGCATTAAATCTGGTTGAATCGTTGCTCAGCGTAGGTGGAGGTGGCACCTTGCTGGAGTTATTACTACAGGACCTCGTACATTGTATCCTTGGAATTCGCTTTGGATCAATGACATCAGTTTCTCCACTAGATCGGATGGAGGACAGGTTTCTTGGTTTGTCTAACCCTCGAATGGGTATGTTTGCTTGTCATTTTTCCTCTTTGGTTCATGCTCCTGGTATCTTCTGGGTCGGTTTGTATTGACAGTTTGAGGGCCCTCTACTAGGGTTTTTGTTGAGCTCTAAGTTCTTTTTCTACTCCCTATATTCATTGTTAGGGTTATTTGCAATTCCAGGTTTCGAAAAGGAGTCTGCTGGCATTCTTGGTGTGAACTTATGTATAGATGACTCACCCCTTCAGACCATCTAGGTAATTCTAATGGAGATTGTTTCTTGTGGTTTTTGTTTTCTATTGTTACATTTGCTGAACAATCTATTAATCCTTGCTTTTTCCACCCAGTTGGGGTGGAGGGTTTTGTAGAGGCCGTGCAATGGACAAGTTTTAGGTCAAGCTTGTTGCGAGGCCCTCAGTTCGATTCGGGGATTAATTTATTAATATCCCAGGTATGCAAGAGTTTTGTATTGAATTAGAAGTTTAAGATTGTTGCTTCGTGGAAAGTTTTTGGCACTTCTCCTTGCCATGACTACGATATTGATTACCCTCTGTAATTTTTAATTTAATTTTGAGTTTCTGAGGCCTTACTTGGCTTCGAATGACTTAGTTATTTGTGTATTTTTAATTATGTCAAGGGTGAAGCGATTCAAACCCTGGCTGGAATAGTTACAATTTCATGTCGAGGCTGTTGAATGAATATATGTAATCTTGTTTTACATCCTTAAGCATTCTTGGAATACAACTTCATTCATGTTACTATTTTCTTTCTGGAAATTATTCCTATGTTTATGCTAGATCTCAACATGTATTTATTTGTTTGATTGATAGAATATTTAATTATTTTAGAGGTTCTTTGAATGCCCTGTTGCCTCTAGTCGCAAGGGTTTGTAGTTTAGAATATCGCCTCTGATTTTTCTATTTCGAATGTATTAATGCTTTGAAGAGATCTATGGAGATTCGATATATGGCATTGTCTGTGTTATTTGAGAGAACAATCGAAATCCATGTTTTGGCTTTTCGACTAGGGAATGTTGTGGATTCTGAATTATTTTGTTGTGAGGCTACATACCTCATTTTCAGACTCATTTTCTAAAGTTTTGGTTCTGGGCATATTTACAGTTCGAATATTTCCCTCCTTGTTCTGATTTTTTTGAATTAGTTGTTTCGTTAACTACTTATAATCAATACCTATTATAATAGTTCCCCATTTATATAGAAAGCAACTCTCCCTACTATTTCTCTCTTTGTTAACAGAAGATTTCTTACTCTTTCTTGCATACTGTAATTCCTGTGGAACAATTTTCCAATA
Source organism: Pinus tabuliformis (assembly GCA_031772625.1). Lineage (NCBI taxonomy): Eukaryota > Viridiplantae > Streptophyta > Pinopsida > Pinales > Pinaceae > Pinus > Pinus tabuliformis. The sequence continues at coordinate 1,217,840,991 of CM062819.1, read as the reverse complement.
AAGAAAATGAAGTTTATCTTCTAATTATATCATTTATATTCATAATTATAACTATGTGGAACCTTATAGAATTACTTATTCTAAGTCTCCGAAATTTGTGAAATTTACTAATACTAGTCTTTTCTGTTCTTTTCTTGAATCATATAATGTCAATAAATTAATATGACAGTTAACTGTAACTTAATCAATCTATCTCATTCTTGAATTATTGAAAATGGTCATTATGTCTATATCATAATCAGGGCAAAATCTACTTAATAAGCATTGATATTACTACTTATTTGCACCTCTGTCTAGATTGAAATATTCCTGACTCGGTCCTCCAACTAGACATGAATTTCTCTGTATATTTGCCTCCCAACCTTGAGACCTACTTCAGTAGTCTCCCCCCGAGCTTTCATGTTCACAGGAACACTTTATTTTCTTGAGACTTACAGTCTTAGCACCCTTTGGTCCAAACCATACATGGCCTTATAGGACTGCCTAACTCTTCAGCACAATATGTTCCTTAGTAACTCTTCCCTTCTTTATCCTTGATCTTAGATACCTCTATCCTCTTGATCTCTTGGTTAAATCCTTAAGAAATTAGTTTTGAGAACTTAGTTAGGAATATGTAATTGTTTCCTTAGCTGATTATTAAGGAAATTAATATTTATTGATAATTGTTGTCTTCATTCAAAAAATATTAACTTCCAAAATAGTATTTTTTAAATTAAGAAAATAAATAGTTGTCAAAACTGTAGTAATTAAAATATTTACATAATCTAGGGGATATCATAGGAGAGATGGAGAGAGAGTGAGAGAGAGAGTAGGGCAGGAGGGAAGAAAGAGAGAGAGTGATAGATATATCCAACCTACATATGGTATATCTGTATAGAGAAATCAACATAGATCCATCTTAAACTCGAATCTATCAAGCCCAGAGAGGGATCAAATCTCTTGAGATACAAACCTCTTATAAAATGAAAAGAGATTTGATCCCTTTGTGCTCTTGATAGATCTAGGGTTAATATAGATATAAGATGATCTTAATGAATAAATGATGTTTAACCATAAAAATCAATACACAAATCAAGATTTAAAAAAAATATCAAAAACTAAAGATATTTTAATTTACTTATCTTAAAATACAAAATTACAGGCTTGCATTAAAGATACTTTAATTTAATGAAAACCACATTTATTTCAGTGAAACGAACTAAAATTGTGATCACCAAAATTGTGATCACCATGTAGCCGTCGATGGCTATTGGTAATTATTCAAATTTATACATTTGGAAAATTCTTTTAGTTAATTAGTAATGTAAACAAAAAAGTCTTTTAGATTAATCACATCGTTAACACTTAGCCTTCCATGGCTACTGGTAATTATTCAAATTTATACATATGGAAATTTTATTTAATTAATTAGAAATGTAAACAAGAATGTCTTTCAGATTAATCACATCATTATTATTTGGTCAGCGTTTCAAACCAGCTAATGTGGTTCATCCTCAAGACAAAGGTGGAAAAATTCACTGATCCTAAATAATAATAGCAAGGATGCATCAAAGTCTAGAATTAGTCATTAGAAAATAACTATTAGGAATTAATTATTTAATTAATAAAGTAATATTTATTAATTTTTAATTAAATACTAGTTGTTATAAACTAGCCGTTATTTGTTTATATAAATAGAAATTATTTATTAATAATATTAAATTATTACTTATATATTATCTATGAAATTATAATAACAAATTTATTGATAAATGGATTATAGTTAATAAAGTCATAAACCTATTCTTATTAATTAATAAATTAACCTATCATTAATAAATAAATAAATAACAATAATATATAGATATAATATTTATTAATTTTTAGTTATAGAAATCAAAATTAGCCTTTTAATTGTTTTCATTTATATGAAATTATTCATTAATAATAATAAACTATTATTTATCTATTATTTATGAATTTATAATAACATATTTATAAATAAAAACATAAGGGGTAAAAGAAAAAAAAAACTAAGGGGGGAGTAATAACGGGGGAAGATCAAGAGAAAATAGTCTGAATCTAGCTCTTACTTAGTTTCCACCTATCATACCTACTGAGATTGATTGTATAATTCTCAATTTCAATCACCTCTCTTAGCTTCCTATGGTGGAAGTGATCGACCCTGGAAATTACCTTCGCATCCTCAATGCAAACATGGTGCTTATATTTCTTTGCATGCTCCGCAAGAGCTGATGAGTGTGATCGGTTATGCCTGATTGATTGCGCTCATCATCTCTTGCAGATCATGTAGAGAAATATAAGCACCATGTTTGCACTGAGGATGCAAAGGTAATTGCTAGGGTTGATCACTTCCACCATAGGAAACTAAGAGAGGCGATTGAGATTAAGAAGCATACAATTAATATCAATAGGGATGATGGGTGGAAACTGAGTAAGAGTTGGATTCCAGCTATTTAGTCCTAATTTTCCCCCGTTATTACCCCCCTCCTTCGTTTCTTTGATCCCTTATGTTTTTATTTGTAAATATGTTATTATAAATTCATAAATAATATATAAATAATAGTTTATTATTATTAATGAATAATTTCTTTTTTTCAGAGAGAAAAGCTGAATAGATTATATTAAGATCATATAATTGTCAGTAATACATATGAGAGAAAAAGCTTTTGTGAAAATGTTCATAATCGACGTGCATGGGGGAAGAGGAGATCCCCAAATGAGAAGTTCTGCATGTCTGCATGTCTGCAAAAAAGGGTGTCCAGGAATGCACGAAAGATGGCGAATAAACATATGGCCTGCAAGATACATAGATACAGTGCACAAAAGACAAATAAAATGAGCGAGGCCGGCGAGATATATAGACGCCGGGCACAAAGGACATATAGCAGAAAAGAGCCAGTGATGACAAGTGCAAAGAACAGTAGCATTAGTCCTGTGGCAGAGAGCCCACGATCAAGGAGATGATGGAATCAAGCGGCAAGTTGCAATCCTGAAAGATACGACGGCATCTCCACTTCCAGATGTGCCAACATGTAAGAGTGAATAAGGCGAGCCAGGTGGGGCGTTGTGAGGACCACCAGAAGAAAGCATCCAGAACAGAGGAAAACAAGCTGAGAGGATATCCATAAATCAAGGAAAGCTCGGTCCAGATCGCCGAGGAGGCAGCACATTGAAAGAACATATGGATGTTCGTTTCCACTTCAGCTAGGCAGAGTTGGCATCTACCAGGGCCGTGCCACCCTTTCTTTTGGAGAACTTCCCATGAGAGGTTCTTGTTGTAGAAAAGGAGCCAAGCAAAAAGGATAGATTTGAGAGGACAAGGGGCTTTCCAAAGCTTGACAGGGAAGAGAAAGGGGGGGGGGGGGGGGGGAGGGAGATCAGTAGACAGGGCAGAGTAGAGACAACGGACAGTGATGGGATGGATCGAGGAATTTGGGGACCAGATTAATTCATCCTTTGTGCCAAGTTGAAGGATCCCCCGGCGAGAGAAGGAGAGAGTGGAAGAGGACCATAGAGAGCGGAGAGGAGGAGGGATGCGAAGTTGTTGATCAGTTTTCCAGATGGGCTCTAGAGAGGACCATGAATCTATTAGTTTGGACCAGGTGAAAATTCCCCTAGAGTGGAAGAAGGTAAGGAGGGCCGGGGGAATCAAAGATTCTAGGTTGTATAAGGTAGGGTCGATACCAATGAGAACAGATGTGCCTGAGAAAAAAGTCCATTTAAGATTCTTCAAGAAGAACGGTTGGATCTTTCTGAAACTGCACCAGATAGGGGAGCCATGCCTGATGCCGAGAGATGACCTTCTGAACCAGTATTCCATGTTCCTGCCTTTTTGATACCTTTGCTTAATGAGAGCGGACCACGGGCTGTTCCCGAAAATACCCCTGTGAAGTGATTTGCATATGAGCGCTTTTCCAAAGAGCCTCATGTTTAAGAGGCCCCAACCCCCCTGCTTCTTCGATTTTGTGATAAGATCCATTCTTGCAAGGTGAAATTTTGTTTGGTAGGAACGCCCACCCCACAAGAAATTGGCAGCGATGGACTGCATTTTCTTGGTGACTTTGGCCGGGAGGAGGAAGAGGTGGCCCCAATAGACCGCAAGTTGGGAGAGCACCGCCTGAACCAATATGAGTCTGCCGGCAAGGGATAACAGACGCAATTCCCATTTAGAGATCTTATTGTAGAAGCGTTCAATAAGCCACAACCAATCCTGGCAGCGGTTACTCTTCACTTTGAGGCGGAACCCCAAATATGAGAAACCGTCTTTTAAGAGAGCAAGGTTGATGCCAAAGCGGTCCGCGATCCATTGAGCTGTTGCACTGTTTGTTTCGTTGTGATATAGCACTGTTTTACCATTGTTGATCATGAGGCCCGTGGCAGACTGGAACTTCTGAAAGAGCACGTATAGACAGACCCAAGAAGATTTACATAGCATTGCAAAGATTAGAATATCATCAACGAAGAAGTTGTGGGAAAGAGAGATGTCCTTACAAATCTTTACAGGTTTACATCTACCCTGGGCGACTGCGTGGTTGATATGAGTGCTGAGAGAATTCATCACCAAAATAAATAAGAGAGGGGAGAGAGGGCATCCCTGGCGGAGCCCTCTCTCAGCTTGGAAGAAAGATGTTGGAATTCCGTTAATGATTACAGAGTAGTGGACACTTTCGACGCATGCCATAATCCAGCTAATAGCCAGCGGCCTTAACCCGATTTTTGCCAGGAGAATTCTGAGGAAACTCCAGTCTATGCAGTCAAAAGCCTTTTTTAGGTCGATCTTGAGGGCCGCAGCATCAATGTTCTTGGTAGAGATGGAGAAAAGGCATTCCTGTGCCATGGCGACAGCGTCGAGGATGAGCCTGTCCTTTAGGAAAGCGTGTTGTTGCTTTGTAATAAAGGAGCTGAGGGTTTTTTTCATTCTTTCTGCAATAAGCTTGGTGATAATCTTGTAAAGCGAGTTGCACAAGGCAATCGGCCTGTAATCCCCAAATGATGTAGATTTTTCTTTTTTGGGAATCAAAGCAATAAAGGTGGCCGAGAGAGCGCTATTAATGCTTCCAGAGTGACGGGAGGCATCCACCATGTTGAGAAGATCATGTTTGAAGAGATCATAAAAATGTGAGAAGAATTCTACCGGGAGACCATCGGGCCCTGGGCTTTTATCTCTTTTGAAGCTTTTTATGGTGTCAGAGAGCTCCCCTTCAGTGATTGGCCTAAGGAAATCATCATTTGCCACTTCGTCGAACATAACCGGAAGATGGTCGACCGCCCACAGCATGTCATTGATGTCACTGTGTTGCCTTTTATATTGGTTGTTGAAGAATCTTGTAGCCTCTGCGGAGATGTCATGGTGGGAAAACAGGAGGTCTCCATTACCGTCTTCGATTTTCCAAATCGCGTTCTTTGTTCTGCGGGCGTTGGCGAAATTGTGAAAAAATTTGGTGTTCCTGTCGCCCTGTTTGAGCCATGTAGCTCGACTTTTTAACCTCCAAGATGCTTCCTCTTTTAGGAGCAATTCTTGTTTCCTTTTTTCCAGGCCCCTGAGATGAACTTTTTTGTCGAAGGATAGGCCATGTAGATGAATTGTTGATGAGAGCATATTAATTTCGAGATTGATGTTGATGAGATCCTGTGAGTCAATTTCCTTCTTCTTGATCTGCCAAGACTTGATTCTCTCCCGCAGCTTGAGAATTTTTTCACGAAAAGTGAGGAGGAAAGCATCCTCGGCTTGATTGATGTTCCTCCAGCAGGAATTGACGAGGTCGGCAAAAGATTCATCCTGAAGATGGACAGAGTTGAACTTGAAAGAATAGCCCTTTTTTTGCTCAGTGTGCACCCATTCAAGAGAAATGGGATTAATAAATATTATATTTATATATTATTGTTATTTATTTAATTATTTATTGATGATACGTTAATTTATTAATTAATAAGAATATGTTTATGATTTAATTAGCTATATTCCTTTTATGAATAAATTTGTTATTATAATTTCATAGATAATATATAAATAATAATTTAATATTATTAATAAATAGTTTCTATTTATATAAACAAATAACGACTAGTTTATAATAGGTAGTCATTAATTAAAAAATAATAAATATTATTTTATTAATTAAATAACCAATTCCTAACGGCTAGTTCTAGGCGCCAATGAATCCTTGCTATTTATTCTTTAGGATCAATGGATTTTTTCACCTTTGTCCTAAGGATGAACAACATTAGTTGGTTTGAAACATCCACCAAATAATAATGTTGTGATTAATTCGAAAGACATTATTGTTTACAATATGGATCACAAAACCCTAAGATCTAACATAATTAGAAATGGTTATTTGAAAAAATTGAATGTGGTAGAGATTTCACGAAAAGATATATTCTTTTGATGGAGTGACTTAGTATAATTAAAATAAATGACAAATAAAGAAAGAAGCTATCATTGGGATGCATAAAAATTGAAGAAAAAAAGCACAATTTTTTATTAGAGCTAGAGAGACATTTATTAAGTAGGATTTATATTCATTGATTAAGAAAATAATTAAATTACTTGAATTAAATAAAGGAGAAATATATTTTTTTAAGTTAACTAAATTATTTTAATTAAATAAAGAAAAATAAATTTTAATAATAATTTTTTTAGAAGTTATAATTAGGAAAGAGAAATCCAAGTTTAAAAATGCAAAAGGAAAAAATTCTAAGATTTCGATTTTAATGAAAACATAGTTTATTGATTGATTTGATGAAGAGCTAGGGTTTCAAGCTTCTGCAAGTGTAGAACTCCATGGAGGGGTGCAAAGGGGGGAGCTCCACTCCCTCCTACAGTTAGGCCATAGCCAGCCGAGGCAAGAAACCGATAGGAACTGCCAGAGGTCCTTCAGGAGAAGGGAAAAGGAACATTGAAGAGGAATAGGATTTGACCAATACAAGGGAGGACAATAGAACAAAAGAAAATGAGGAAGAAGACAAGAAACAGGAAGTAGAAAACAAAATGCAAAAGGGCCCATGTACACCCAATGCTGAGGTCACACCCAGAGTAGTTTTAAATGATCCTGCTCTGCAGGCACATAGGGATCACGTCCGGACCTATGCTATCATTTGTAAATTCATGGGATTATGGTCGACAGAAAAGGCACTAAAAGCATGGATTAAATACCACTGGAAACTTAAAGGAGGCATAGACCTACATCTTGGGTCAAAGGGTTTCTTCACTGTGGTCTTTAAAAATATGGAGGACAAACACAGGGTGTTTGAAGGAGGGCCCCACTTCTATGTAGCTGCAGGCCTCTACATGCAGCCTTGGATGATGAATTTTGTCTCGAAGTGAGAGACTTTCACTCCGGTACTGGTCTAGGTAAGACTCTATTCCCTAGCTCTAGATTACTGGAAAACTGAATCTTTATCTGCCATAAGAAACAAATTAGGGCATTTTGTCAAAGCATCTGAGGCCACTAGAAGGGTAAAATATACTTCCTTCGTACGAATATGTGTGGAGATGAATCTCTCTAAAGCTCTACTGGATGAGGTCATCTTGGAAGTTTTTGATGAAGAATGGGTGAAAACAGTAGATTATGAACATATTATTTTTAGATTCCGCGGGTGCCATGAGCATGGTTACCTATTTAGAGACTGCCCTCTCAGTAAAATAGAGAACAAAAGTAAAGAGTACCACAGTGAAAGACACTGAAAACTTTCAAAAAGTGGGCTATAGAGGAAAAGGGGGCAAAAGGGGGCCAAAGAAACATCAAACAGAAGGGCAACAGGCCAGTCTGAATAGGTTCCAAGTCCTAGAAGAAGAGGAAGAGACAACAAAGGTAGATCAGGTAATGGAAGGCAACCTAGGGGAGAAGGAGAAAGAAGAAAATAGTGGGAAAGCACAAGATATTAATAAACAGAAAGAGACTACGTTGAGCGATGGAGAACTGGAAATGGACCAAGAAATTACCTAGAGTGAGATGGAAATGGAGGATCATGAACTACAGGATATTCTTGATAGAGAACACCTAGATCTGGAAGGGTTCTTGAAACAGGGGACAATGGGAGGGGTAGACCCACTACCTCAAGAAGAGTTTAACAGAGTACAATAGTTGTTCCTATGGAAAAATCAGGCTAAAGGGCTGGAAAGGAAAAGAAACATTGAAAGGTAGGGAAACAAAGGTGTGAAAACAATGAAAACCACACCAGGATTAGCTCCTAGAAATCTAGGAAAAAAAAGAGGCAGGAAAAAGCAGAATGAGTTACTGATGGAATGTGGAAAGATAATGATAGATTCAGGTAAGATGAAAGATCTAACTAGCTACTCCTTTACAAATCTTTCATAATGAAGTTCACATCTTGGAATATTAGAGGCATAGGAAGTAAAAGAAAACAATGAATTCTTAGCAATAGAATGAAACAAGAAGCTCCAGATATGTTCTTTATCCAGGAAACTAAGTGTTCCATTCAAAAAATAAAATAAATACAAAGTAAATGGCTCGATAAATATGAGTTTCTAGAAGTCAAAGCAGATAAAATAGCAGGAGGTATAGTTACTCTTTGGAACCCCCAAAAGATTAGCATAATAGATACTGAGGCATCTAGGAATTATTTATCAGTGGTTATTTAGCTTGTGGGAGATAGGGAGAATTATTTGATTACAAATGTTTATGGCCCCCAAAGACTAGGTGATAAACTCAGGCTACTAGATTCTCTTGTGGAACTAAGAGATAGACATGCAAGAGTACCATGGATCATGGGCGGGGACTTCAACATGATCAAATCACTATCGAAGAAAAAAGGTGGAACCAGAACATTAAGCAAAGACTCTATAGCATTTCAAACTTTTATAGACAATATGAAGCTAGTTGACACCATTATGAGTAATGACCTCTTTACATGGAATGATAAGAGAGGAGGAGAGTCTCGAGTAGCCTCAAAGTTAGACAGATTCATAATCTTAGAGGACCTTATGCTCACAGATAAGGAAATGACAGTGAGAATTCTCCCCTTTGGAGGATCAGACCATTGGCATGTGCAACTTGAGGTTCAGGGCATTGGTACCCCCAAGAACAAACCTTTTAGATTTGAGAATATCTGGCTCACCCACCTAGATTTTATCAGCAACATTACAAAATGGTGGACAAAAGATCTGCATATTCAAGCTACAAGAATGTTTCTGCTACACAAAAGAATAAAACACATCAAGCTCAGACTCAAAGATTGGAACAAGAATGAATTTGGTAATATTTTTGAAGTGAAAAAAGATATTTAAGGTAAAATGTAGCAACTCAATCAAGCCCTCATCACGGACTGCTTTGATAGAGTCAGAAATTATCAAGTCACCAAGCATCATCAAGACTAGGAGAACTTACGTAAACAAGAGGAGATATTTTGGAGACAAAAATCAAGAGTTCAATGGCTAAAAGAAGGGGAGCGAAACACTAGGTTTTTCCACAGGTCCACCATGGCGAACATATCTCATAACAAGATCTCATCGATCAAGGATGCCAGAGGTCAACTACTCAATACTCATGAAGGTATAGAAGTTGTGTTGGTTCAACACTTTCGAAGTATTGCAGAGGAGACCATTTTAGACAAAGCTCATTTTATCAGGGACTTAAGAAGGTACATACCTAAGATAGTAACTAGAGAGGATAATTTCAATCTGAATAGTCCAGTGATTGAAGAGGAGGTTAGTGAGGTCATCAAAGAAATGCAGAATAATAAAGCGCCAGGTCCCGATGGTTTCAATGTGGATTTCTTTAAAGCTTGCTGGAACATTGTCAAGCACGATACTCTAAATGTCGTGGAGGAATCCAAGATGAATAGAACCATTTTGAAGGTGCTGAATACATCCTTCATTTCTTTGATCCCCAAACAGGACATGGCTCAGACTCCAAATTTTTTTAGACCTATAGCTTTGTGCAATGTGGTGTACAAGATAATATTGAAAGTTATTTCCAATAGACTCAAACCCCTTCTTCCTACTCTAGTTTCTGTGGAGCAATTAGGATATGTGGATGGTAGAAAAATTCTCAATAACATCATTCAAGCACATGAGGTGGTACATTCATTGTTAAGAAATAGGAAGGTGGGAATGATTATGCAATTGGACCTAGCCAAAGCTTATGATAAGTTGAATTGGACCTATATCAGGAAGGTCCTTCTAGCCTTTGGATTTGACCATAACTAGGTAAGATGGGCTATGTCCCTGGTAACTTCTTCTAGCTTTCCAATTCTGGTTAATGGTTCTCCATCCAAGACTTCTACTCTTTCAAGAGGCCTCAAGCACGGAGATCTTCTCTCCCCATCTCTCTTTATCTTCATGATGGAAGGACTTGGTATATCTATCAAGCATGCTAAAGAAATGGGTAACATCAAGGGTCTCCAACTCTCTGAGACTGGACAGGCTTTGACCCATTAACAATTTGTTGATGAAACCATGCTACAGGGCATCCCAACGGTCAAAGAAGCACTAGCTTATAAACAAATCCAGAGTGATTTTTCCATGGCTACAGGTATGGAGGTAAATCTCTCCAAATCTAAGATTTTCTTCTTTAACACTAATATTGTTATCCAGAGGAATATCTCTAGAATTCTGGGCTTTCAAAAGGGATGTCCTTCCTTCCAAATAATTAGGAGTTCCTCTGACTGATAGACCTTTCCACAAGAGCATTTCGGAGCCGGTGATTAACAAGATGCAGGATAAAAACTGAAAATGGACTATTAGATCTTTAATTTTGGTAGGCCGCTTGGTTCTTACAAAAGTTGTACTTCAATCAATCCCCGTCTACATGCTTTCATCCCTTCCTGCTCCAAAAGGAGTTTTCCAACAATTTAGAGCCATTCAAAGAGACTTTTTTTGGGGTAAGGGGGAGGAGAGAAAGAAATGGGCCTTGGTAGCCTGGGATAAGATTTGTAACCCTAAAAACCATAGAGGTCTTGGACTGGATGATCCAAAAGTGCTAACCAAAGTTTTAGGGGAAAAATTATGGTGGCGTTGGGTAAAAGATCCAAAGGCTTAGTATGCTTGTATTTGGAAAGAAAAATACGCCAGCAATCGGCAAGATAATGATCACATAAGGATGACTGGCATCATAAAAGGCTCCTACATCTGGAATAAAGCATGGGAGAATGGAGGCTTAGTGCAAAAAAATAGCTTTTGGGAAATCAAAGAGGGAGATCTTGCTTTGTTTTGAGACGATAAATGGCAACAAGAACCTACACTGCTAAGAGAGGACTTTGTGGACCTCGAGAAAGAAACTGTTACCAAAGGGTTACTTAGGGTAAAAGATTTTTGGGATCAAACCAGTAGTGAAGGAAAATGGAGAACCTGGAAGAATATGGAATACAGGGATGATAGCCCCTTGAAAGCAAAAGTTGATGCACTTCTGACAATGTTGGACCGAAGGAAAATTCTGGTTTCAGAGGGGCATGACCAACTTAGATGGGGCAACAATAACGAAGGTACCTTCAATCTTAAGGAGGCAAAGTGCATAATCTAGGAGCTAGATTCTAATGAACCAAACATGGTTTCGCAGAACTTATGGAGGCATCAAGGATGGATGAAAATCGAACTCTTCATGTGGCTGGTACATCATAAGAAAATTCTGACTTGGGAAAATATTTGGAAGAGGGGTGTTCTGGGACCTTCTAGATGCCAGCTTTGTGAATCTCAAGAGGAAACGATGGAGCACCTTCTTAATAATTTCATTTTCACCTCCAGGTTGTGGGATAATTTTGCCACAATTTTCAAACAAATAGACAGGGACAAGGAAGCATTATCAATACCCTTAATAACTAGATAAGAAACTTCTCTGATTATGAAATTCTTCGCTCAGTTTGGGCTTTAACTCCAAGCTTCATAATATGGAATGTCTAGAAAGAAAGGAACTACAGAATCTTCAAAAACAGAAAAAGTTCCTCCCAGCACATTATTGTGCAGATCTTAAGACAGCTTAAGGAGATGGTGGGAACCTTAGTGCGAACTTCCCCAAAGAATCCACCTTCAGAAGCTGAAATGCAGATACTTCTTCAGTTGGGTATGTAGGGGCTTATACCACAGGGAATGGACATGAAGGTGAAGAAACTGATCAATAAGCCAGACTGCTGGCATCCTCCCCCTCAGGGTTTTTTGAAATGCAACATTGATGGGGCTTCAAAAGGCAACCCGGGTCTTGCTGGTTTTGGAGGGGTGTTAAGGGATGAAAATGGCTGCATCCTTTTTATTTTTCATTGCCATTTCAAAAGAGATACAAATAATATGGTGGAATTAATGGCACTTGAGCAATGTTTAGAACTCCTGAAGCAGGAAAATCTCTAGAATATAATAATTGAAGCTGATTCTAAGTTAATCATTTACTTGGTCAAGAGAATATGCTATGGCACGGAGCCGGAAAAAGTCTCAAGACACTGGAGGTTGCTTCAGGTATTTCAAAGGATTCAGTTTCACCTTCTGTTCTTGCGTACTGGGAGTTTTACTCATGTGCGAAGGATGGTAAATAAATTGGTAGACATTCTAGCCAATCAAGGGGTGCTCTGCACCAAAAGCAAGGTCAAGTTGAGGTGGCAAGAGATGCCTCATAATAGATTGAGGGAGCATTGTCTCAATCAGGCAGATGAGGATAGAATGTTATTTTGAAACAAAGTCACACAGACGGAGCTAGTTGATTCGGATTCAATATGAAGTGTTACTTCAGAAGTGATATTACAATTGGGATGTAGGTCTTTGTCTGCCTCCTCATCCTAGGTAAGCGCAAACCCAGAAGTCTTAGGTGGAAGTGGCTCGGTAGACAGTGGTTCTCGGATGACCGAACGGAGAACATCAAGAATGGTAAGAAGATTTTCATCTTCCTTTGGTTCATGTTCCTGGGGAGTTGGGATGGTGCGAGGGATCGGAGTCCCAGCTTTCTCAGCAGACTCGAAACCCCCCGCATTACTTCCCGTAGTATCAATACCACCCTCGAGGTGGTTTCTGGTATATCGCATGCCCTTAAAGTCGGGAGTGGTTTTTCGGAGTTGGGAGCGATTCCACTCACCATGCAACACGTGGCCAAGGTTGGGGAGAGAATATTGCCCTCATCACGTGGTAATTCTCTGTTCTTTTGGTTCATGCGATATGATCCTCCACCGTTGGATCAGGCAAGGAGAATCAACAGTCAAGGAACAACATGAATGTTGGTGGGTCCGGGTCTTTTATCGCATGGTGGGTCACAAGGTGATCACGCGGTAATACTTTATGCTTTTGGTTCATGTGATATGATCCTCCGCTGTTGGATCAGGTGAAGAGAATCAACGGTGAGGGAACATCGTGCATATTGGTGGGACCAGGTCTTTTTTCATGCATGTTGGTGGGTATGGGTCTTTTGGCCATTTAAGCATTGTTTATTTTGGTTTTGAGTTTCTTCGGGTCTATTGTTTGGGTCTTTAGGACCTAGTTGGTGGGATTTTTTATTTTGGTGAGGCTTTTACCTAGGGATAAAAGGTTTAGCCTGCGGTTGTTTGTATTTTATGTAATTTTAACCTTTGAACATTTTGAATAGAAGGCACGACTCTTGCATTAGCAAGAAAAAAAAGAATACATAGCTTATTGATGTAACACTAATACAATATTTGTTATGTGCAAAATATCTTTAGGAGTAATTAAATGGTTGAATTTATTTCATCAATAATATAAGACAAAAGTTACGGTATATTGGCTTAAGTGATAATAAAGTGCAAAGTGATTCGGTGGCTTCATTTAAGAAGCAACGGAAATTGGTTTAGAGAGATAGATAAGTTTTAGAGAGAACCAAATTGCTTATAGAGGAGTTGAGGGCACCCAGCCTTAGATTTTTATGGAGGCCATTTTAGACAAGGTGACTAGGGTTGAATTACGTGTACATAAGGGTGCTAAATGTGAGGTTCCATTCCATATGAGAAATTTCCTCCCACTCAATGACTGGTCCGTAGTATATCTTGGAAACCATTTTCTCAATTGGATTCACCCTCCAAGGGTCTCCAAATTTCCCTCATATTTATTTGTAGTATGAGTCATGTTATAGAATGGGAATAAATATTTGTAGTTAGTAGCTAATTCTAATGAACATTCCAAGTGTGATACGGTGAGATTGCGTATAATTATACAAAATTGAAAGATGGGACACCAACCTTATCATTGGACCCGATCTAATCAATATTGGGTGGGAAAATTATTTTGACTTCTCACCATTTAATTCATAGTGTCAAAGTGGTCAAACCATTGGTTGAAAGGTTGAAGGGGCAACCTGTAGCTAGTGCATTTTATCCATGATTTTGAACTTGGTCAAACTCACTCAAGGTTCTTTGGTTATATTTTTAGGCAACAAAGTCTTGTTAGTGAGATTTGTTCTGAGGACTTTGTGGTCAAATAGGTCTCACCAAATAAATATTTCATTACTAAAGTCATTTGATAAGTGTTTGGGAAAAATATCAAGGAATCCTATAATCAATTTGACAAAATCTATACATACAATTAGTGTGATTGTATTCAAGATACATGGAAAGTGTTTGAAAAAATGTTTGTAGGTAAAGTGTTCAACAAATTCCAATAAGCAAGCTTTGGAGTGAACTTTTAAACTAAATCTTCTTGGTTGAATTTTTAAAGGAAATTTTTTGGACTTAATTTTTAAAGTAGGACTTTTTCTTTGAATTTTTAAAATGAGATTTTTAGCTTAATTTTTAAAGTAAGACTTTTGTGCTAAATTTCTGAAGTGATTTTTTTGGGATTAATTTTTAAAGTAAGTCTTTTGGACTGAGTTTTTTGTGCTAAATTTTTAAAGTGATTTTTTTGAAAGTAAAGTTTTTTAGCTGAATTTTTAAAGTGAGCTTTTTTTAAAGTAAGTCTTTTGTGCTGAATTTTTAAAGTGTGTTTTTTGGTCTAAATTTTGAAAGTGAGTTTTTTTGCAAGATTTTGAAATTGGATTTTTTGGGTTGGATTTTAAAAATCTACATAGATTGAATTATCATGGGAAATCAAAGAAATTGCAAGAGAAAATATGATCAAAAAAGAGATATTGAGGCTCGTAGAGAATACAGGAGAAACTATTACAAAAGAAAGAAGGAAGAGCACTTAAATATTGAAAGGGAAAATCAATCTCAACTAGAAGTTGAAGCAGGTATGTAAATGTAAATATTATAAATGATATTTAAAATTTAACTAGTGTATTGTGAAATTTAATTTTTATTTGATGAACTAATTTGAAAAATATTTTGCAATGTAAACAAAGAGATATATTCCTCATAACATTGATGATGAGATTGAAAATGTTGAAAGACAAAGTGAAAAAGATAATGAACCAATGATTGATGATGTTGTTGAAGATGTTGAAAGAGATTCAAGTGAAGAAGTTGAATCACCATCAAGTATGTATATATATGTCATGTGTATTATTGAAATTATACATATTTATTAATTTCAATTTTGTTCAAACTCTATTTTTTAATTTAATTTTTTAATGAATGTTTATACCCATTTACATCTAATTTTCATATGTACAGATGAAATAAATATTGATGATGAGACGTTAGAAAATTTTGACACTAACATATATGGGGATAAAAATTCTGACCATTTTAGAGGATATCTTGTTAAGCTCATTATGGAGAAGTTATTCAAAGATGAAAGTGTGACAGTTCAAGCTCAAATTTGGAGAGGTCTCTTAACATCAAAGAAATTAAAAGAAGCTACAACTCTATTGGTATTCAAAAATCAACGAAGGAAAATAATGTGAAAGAAAATGTGATTCAAAATATAAATAGTGCTATAAAATCAATTGGAAGATATAGAAAGAAAAATGATATAGTTGCATGTAGAATAATACAAATGGTAGTGGTAACATCAAGTACGGAAGAAAATCATTTGGTAAAATCTATGGCAAAAGCATTAGGGACCTCACGAAGAACATTGTACAAACATAAGAAATTTTGATTGCAGATAGATGTAAATGATGAGCTCTCTTGTTAGCCAGTTATTTGTATGCAACCATAAAATGATAGACTTGGAGAAGATGTTAAAAAATAATATATGAATATTGGATTAAAATTCACATGTTTCACCAAAAGGAAGGGATGTGATGCCACAAAGAATATCATGAAATCAGTATGAAGAACATGCAAAAAATATCATGGACACCGCTCAGATAGAGTTGTTCAATAAGTTCATAAAAGAGATTTGTGGTATTAATCTTCAATCACTACTTTTGTGCAACAAAAGCCATGGTATGTTAAACCTATCACTGTACGTGACACTTTTTGTTGTCGTTATCATGTGGAATTTCAATTATATTATGACACCTTCCTTAACTTTGGTAATTTTTTTGGGAAAAGATCACCTCCTCCTACCACTATCCATGGTTTCATATCAGAAATTCTATGTGCAAGAGAAAGTCATGAATTATTTTACCAAAAGAAATGTGTTGGTGGTAAAAAATGTGATCATTGTGGAAATTTGTCTTTACTTCATGACAATTATTTTATTGATATAAATGATCAATCATTGTCTAACATAAAAGTGAAATGGAAGAGATATGAATATATATATATACATTGATTAGTTCAAATAATAGTACAAGTGCTAAAAGGATTGATGTACAAGAAGAAGAAATTTATGCGATAGAGATTTTAAAGAAATTTGAGACATAAATTTATAAGTACACCAAATGTTCACATCGTGCTCTATGGGAGGCTTGCAATTCAAATGATCCTGTGAAAATTTCCACAAGGGACAATTTTGTCAATAGTTGATTTTGCAGAGAATTACACATTTGTTGCACAAAAATAAATATAGAGTGAATATTATGATTCTGACCAAGTCTCTATGCTTTCCTATATTCTATATAGACATGATGAAAAAAATGTTAATGGTATATAAAACATGAGTGGGAATCGACATGTTATTAAATAATACCACTTTTCTATTAGAGATGATCGTACACATGATACACAATTTGTACAACATTGTTTTGATAAGATTTATGACTCATTGAAATATTGTGGAATAAAATTAAATGAACATTGGATATGGTCACATGGATGTGTAGGTCAATTCAAATCTTCAGGATCATTCTTTTGGTTGTGTTGTCTTCATAAGAAAACCCACATTAAACATTGTTGGAATTTATTTGAGATTTGTCATGGAAAAGGAGAACATAATGCTGGAGGGGCATGTATAAAATGAGCACATCGAATATATCAAATGGACCACTCTAAAAACCAACTTGTCTCAGCTGAACAAGTTTTTTAATGGTGCGATGTTGAACTAAGCCATCAAACTAACCCATCAAGGTAGGTACAAAGGTATTTAAAGTATATACAAATTAACTTGTGTAAACTTTTAATATATGATAATTTTTATTAATTTTCTAATTTTGAACATTTATAAATTATATAATTTAAATAGTATGATGATGATTACCTTTGATATATAAATTGTATTTTAAATAACATATTTAAATTCTTTTTTGAATTTATTATAGGTTTTCTTTGGCATATTGGAGTCCATAATGTAGATAGATCGATTACATATGAAGCTGAAATAGTAAAACGCACTCGAAAATTGCATTCAATTAAAACAAAGGATTACCTGAATGCATCTACATTTGATAAAAGAAAATATTCTTGTTGTTTTCCTGTTTGCATAGAGCACACACAATCCAATTATTTTTGTGAAAAAAATATGTATGTAAAAGCTTGGAAACATACATAACTAAATATAAAGGGGAAAATGTCAGTTGCAAGCTTCGAAGAGATGGAATCAAAGGAGACTATAGTATCATCTGAAGTTGATCTACTTTTTTATCTAGTTAGAGAAGGTAACATTTCAATTGCTTTCAAAGGACACACGCATACACACATACACACACAAAGATATATGTGTGTGTGTGTGTGTGTGTGTGTGTGTGTGTTTGTGTGTGTGTGTTTAAAATCAATGTGTATAAATATCTAGATAATAGTTAAAATATAGAGATCTAGAAATAGATAATAAAATCAAGTCCATGTTGATAAAGTTAATTTCATGTTAATTATGATCTCAATTTACACATACTTTATTGTGCCGAAGATTTTTTTGTTGTAGTTTCAGCCATTAACAACATAGAATTTGTGAAGGATTATTTTTTGCAGTGCACTGAATGGAAGATGAAGTTATTGGAAGACTATTATGATAACGATTTTATATATGAAAGATTGTCTATTATACTGAAAGGTTATTTTTCCAAAGAAACTAATCAAACCCAGGGTAATGTTTACTTTCAATATTATTAACTCGATGTCATAAGTTGTCAATATAGTCACTTGGTGTGTTCATCGCCAATAAAGTTGATAGAATTTCAATAAAAATAATAATTGAAAGTTAAAAGATGGAGAATATCAAAAGCTGACCATGAACGGATCATTGAGGATGGAATTCCATTAGAATTTTTTTAATTGAACTACCCAACAATTTCTTCTCCTTGGATTCATCTTTGAGAACTTAGTGTTCAAGGACATTGTTACCCTTTATTTTTGTGCACTCTTAAGTTGTACATTCTTACAAATGTGTTGATGTGAAAGAGATACTCATTGGGTCTTGTATTGAGTTACAAATTTATATGTATACTACCTGTTATGCATGTGTATTGAAGATTTTATGCTACTGATATGATGTTTGAATGCACGACAAGTAATTTATATGTACATACATTCTCTGGTCTTAAACAATTTCATACATGAATAAAAAATGTATTAGAATTTCTACACATTAATGCAATTTAATGTACATACCATATTTTATAATGAAATTTTAAGTTATGATTGTTTTAGACATCTACAACAAATCATAAGGTTCATTAAAATGAAAAATGTAGGTCATGTTTTGTAATTTGCAATTTTACTAGATTCATTCTAAATAAATTGCCAAAACAACTTTAAACAAAACCTAAGAATCATCTACTAACATTATAGGAATGATTGAATGCAAATTGTGGGCCATGTTTTATAATGCAATTTTATCTAACTTATTTTTGTGCATTCAAACAACTTTATATTGAAAGTTAAATATCAATCGACATCCATAGTAGTGTTTCTATACGTGAATGAAAAATGTGCATACCATATTTTATAATGCAATTTTAAGTTATCATTGTTTTAGACATCTACACTGAATTATAAGATTCATTCAAATGAAAAATTGTAGGTCACGTTTTATAATTTGCAATCTTAATAGATTCATTATAAATAACTGGAAAAAACAACTTCAAACAAAATCTAAGAATCATCTACTAACATTACAGGCATGATTGAATGAAAAATGTACCAACTAAATGCAAATTTACTTTCATTGTTACATATTCACGAACTTAAATTATAGGTAAACCCTTTAAAAGCATTAAACCATGGATGCATCACGCTAATTGTAGGTCATGTTTTATAATGCAATTTTATCTCACTTATGTTTGTGCATTCAAACAACTTTATACTAAAATTTAAATATCTATACATGAATGAAATGATGTACATACCATATTCTATAATAAAAATTTAAGTTATCATTGTTTTAGATATCTACAACGAATTATAAGATTCATTAGAATGCAAAATGTAGGTCATGTTTTGTAATTTGCAATTTTAATAAATTCATTTTAAATGACTCAAGACAAAACAACTTTAAACAAAACCTAAGAATAATCTACTAACATTATAGGAATGATTGAATGCAAAATGTACCAACTAAATGAAAATATGTAAAACCTTTAAAAGCATCAAATCATGCATGCATCATGAAAATTGTGGGCCATGATTTATAATGCAATTTTATATAACTTATGTTTGTGCATTCAAACATCTTTATATTAAAAGTTAACTATCAACCGGCATCCATATTAGCCTTTCTATACATGAATGCAAAATTTACATACTGTTAGAAAAATTATTATATATGACAGAGAAATGCAAGACATATAATATTCAAAAAAACACAAACACATCAAACCAGAGAGACACATATATACGTGGTTCACCCAGTTTGGGCTACGTCCACCCTGAATAGCCATTCCTTCCTTTCTATTATCTAGAAAAATGAAGAGACACAACCTACAACAGATCCACTGTAATATCCTCTATTTTCTCTCACAGTCTCACCTCTCTGTTTCTCGCTCTGAGAATACACATCTATTCCACAACCTCAATACAATACCCTCATACAAAGAGAGGGGTCTCCTTCTAGGGCAAAAAACCCTAAACTAAACATAAATTCTACGGTCAGATCATCCACCTAATGAACGGCCTAGATTGACTAGAAATTACTATACTTTCACAAGGCAATTTTAAATCTATTTTTAGCTTCGGGGGCACTGCCCCAGAAACCCCCGCCGAGGGACTGCTGGCCCTCAGACCACCCAGCCCCCCGCATGGAGGGGTATACAATCTTCCTGGGGTATACATCTAGCTAAAACAAAGACCTCTAAATTAGGATGATTATCATGCTCCACACCCAACAATTTCCCACTTGGAGAATGATTGTAATAACTCCACCACTACTTCATTTGCTGGAAAATGACTCCTCTTTGGACTTGGTTATTTCTCATCTTCATTGTCATCCTGAAGACCAATTTAAATTGATCATATTCTCAGTTTCTCCCTGGTTACAAATTTTGTTAGCATATCTGTAGGATTCTGGCTAGTGTGTATCTTTTCCAACTTCAACTCTCCATCTTCCAACACTGATTGTATGAAATGGTACTTGAGCTGTATGTGTTTAGTCCTGGAATGAAATGGTGGGTTCTTTAAAAGATGAATCGCACTTTCGCTATCACTGTATAACGTGCCCATATCATGCTTCTTACACAATTCATCCATAAACATTTGTAACCAAGTCATTTCTTTACTAGACTCTGTAGCAGGAACATACTCTGCTTCTATTGTTGAAAGTGCAACAACACTTTGTATTTTTTAAACCCAAATGACAGTTGTTCCACCTACAGTAAATACATATCCTGTAGTGCTCCTCCTGTTATCTCTGTCACCTTCGATATCTGCATCAACATATCCCTGTAGATAAATGTTTGAACCACCAAAGAATAATGCTTGATTTGTGGTACCTCTCAAATATCTGGGAATCCATTTCACTGCCATCCAATGTTCTTTTCCTAGATTGTTCATGTACCTACTTACAACTCCCATTTCATGTGCAATATCAGGCCTTGTGCAGACCATTGCATACATTAAGCTTCCAACTGCTGATGCATATGGAACTTTAGGCATATAATCCACGTCTTCTTGGGTCTTTGGGCACATCTTGTTAATAAGTTTGAAATGGCTAGCAAAAGGTGTACTAACTAGTTTTGCATTGTGCATATTAAATATTTTCAACACCTTTTGTATGTACTCATTCTGAGACAATGTTAATTTGCGATTTTTCTTGTCTTTAGTTATTCTCATACCAAGGATTTGTTTTGCAACTCTCAAATCCTTCATTGCAAATGAATTTGCCGATTTTCCTTTGAGCACATTTATTTGTTGCATGTTAGACCTTGCAACAACAATGTCATCTACATATAATAACAATATAATATAGCTGCCATCATTTTTCTTTTTCATATAAACACAATGTTTAGAGTGACATTTAGTATAACCTTGTTCAAACATAAACTTGTCAAATTTGAGATAATACTTCCTTGGAGCCTATTTTAAGCCATACAAGCTCTTCTTCAACCTGCACACTAGTTTCTCCTTCCCTTTACCTCATATACTTGTGGCCGCTGCATATATATCTCTTCCTCCAAATCCCCATGGAGAAAAGTTGTCTTTACATCTAACTGCTCAAGATGCAAATCTTCAACTACCACTAGACTTAAAATACTTCTGATTGAAGTCATTTTAATAACATGAGAAAATATTTCATCAAAATCAATACCTTTCTTTTGTGCAAACCCCTTCACCACAAGTCTAGCTTTGTACATCTGTTTTCCCCCATCTTCTTCCTCTTGCCTATAAACCCACTATTCTGTAATGTATTTTTACCTGCAGGCAACCCGACTAAGTCCCAAGTCTGGTTATGCATTAAGGAGTCCATCTCTTCTTCCATGGCTAGCTCCCACTTCTTCGTGCTTTCAACCTTCATTCCTTCTTCATAACATTCGGGTTCACCAGAATTAGTCAACAATAAATAATATAATTAAGGAGGGGGTATACTTATCCTGGTACATCTTCTAACACCACTTTCAGGTGTTTGGGGTACCTGTTTCTGTTGTGGTGGTTGTTGTTGTTGTGGTTGTTGATTATTATTATTTTCAGGCACCTTAACTTTTTCAGTGATCCCATCAAGAACTGTGTATTCCTTGTTTTCTTTTTCTTGTTTCTTTTGCTGCAACTGATTCTTATACAAGAAATTTTCATTGAATATTACATCTCTACTCCTAATGATTTTTATGATTTTCATAATCATATAAGCGATAACCAAAATCATTAACACCATATCCAATAAAGGTACATTTCTTTGATTTTTCCTGAAGCTTTGTTCTATTTTCTTTATTAATATGGACAAAGGCCTCACAACCAAAAGGCTTTAAAAAGGAGTATTTTACCTTTTTACCTATCCATGCTTCCTCTGGAAGAGCACTATCCAAGGAACTTGAAGGCTCTTTGTTTATTATATAAACAACAATATCTACAACATCTACCCAAAGTTGTAAAGGTAATCCTGCATGCAATCTCATGCAACTTGCATGCTCTATGATTGTTCTGTTCATCCTTTCAGACACACCATTTCCTTGTGGTGTTCTTGGAACTATCCTCTCTTTGCGAATTCCATGCTCTAAATAGTACCTATCAAACTCTTTGCTTCAATATTCACCTCCATTGTCTGATTTGAGACACTTCAATTTCTTTCCTGTCTCAATCTCAACCAAAGTTTTCCATTTCTTGAAAGTATCAAATACATCAGATTTATTCTAAATACAATAAATCCAAGTTTTTCTAGTTGCATCATCAATAAAGTAACATAATAATGAGAGCTAATGAGAGATGATACTAGAGCAGGTCCCCATACATGTGTATGCACAAGCTCTAATTTTTCACTCTTCTTTTATTTCCCAACTCTGAGAAATCTTACTCTCTTCTATTTTCCATAAATGTAATTCTCACAGAAGTCCAAATCAACATTCTTCAAACCTGGCAACAAATTCCTTGAGTGAAGAATCTTCATCCCCTTCTCACTCATGTGTCCGAGCCTATGATGCCATAATGTCCCATCTGCTCCTTTGGACGTTAAAGTATTAATAGAGTTAGAAATACCATTGCATATATACAATGTACCAACCTTTTCGCCTTTTGCTATTACCAGGGCTCCTTTGGTGAACTTCCAAGCTTTATTTGTGAAAGTTGTCACACAACCTTCAACTCCTAACTACCTTGTTGAAATAAGATTTTTCTTCAAATTTGTAACATGCCTTACCTCCTTTAGTATCCATTGGTTTCCATTCTGTTGTTTTACAAAAACCTTACCCATTCCAACAATTTTACAACATTTTTCATCACCCAAACACACTTGTCCAAAATCTCCTTGAACATAGTCATGAAAATATTTCTTATTAGGTGTGGCATGGAATGAGGCCCTTGAATCTAACACCCAGGAATCAGTAATATTTTCGAAAGAAAGAATCAAATAATCTTGTAACACCTCACCTGTCACATTTGCTTCATGATCGTTTTCTTGTTTTGCATCTCCTTCTTTTCCCTTCCGAGATCTACAGTCTTTCTTTAGGTGTCCTTTCTTTCCACATTTCTAGGACACTATCCCCTATCTAGACTTGGATCTACCTTTCCTTGATTTACTGCGATATCCTAAACTCTTTCCTCTTTCCATTTTTCTTCCCCTAGACTCTGCACCCAAATCATTACCCGATGTCTCACCAGAGCTTTTCCGCCGCACTTGCTTGCTAAGGATAGCACCGACAACATCATCATACTTCAAAGTACTAGATCTAGAAACAAAGTTACTAATGGCCATTACTAAACCATTCCAACTTTCTGGCAATGAGCACAAAAATAACAAAGCTCTAACTTCATCATCAAAGTTTACCCCTACAGAACTTAACTAACTTGTAACTATATTAAAATCATTTAAATGGTCTGCAACAGATCCACCTTTCAACATCTTCATATTAAATAACCGTTTCATAAGAAATACCTTGTCTGAGGCCGAAGGTTTTTCATATAGTTTCGCGAAAGTCTGAGTCAAACCCTCTGTCATTATTTCCTTCAAAATATTGAAGGCGAATGATTGCTATGAGGCACAACCATACTGTTCTGAGTGCCTTTCTATCGATAATGTTCCATTCTTCATCTGTCATAGCCATCGGCTTCTTTTTTTTTCCACTCAGTGGTAGGTATAGATATTTCTGATAGAGATAATCTTTCATATGCATCTTCCACATCGGGAGTTTTGGCTGTTAAATTTCTCGACCCTAAACTTACCATATTCCACCATTGCTCCCACTCAAACGAGAAACCCTTCTTTCCTGCGAGTTTATCAACCAAATATACCTTCGGCTCTGATACCAGTTGTTAGAAAAATATTATATATGACAGAGAAATGCAAGACATATAATATGTGGAAAAACACAAACACATAAAACCAGAGAGACACAGATATACGTGGTTCACCCAGTTTGGGCTACGTCCACCCGAATAGCCAGTCCTTCCTTTCTATTATCCAACAAAATGAAGAGACACAACCTAAAACAAATCCACTGTAATATCCTTTATTTTCTCTCACAATCTCACCTCTCTGTTTCTCGCTTTGAGAATACACATCTATTCCACAACCTCAATACAATACCCTCATATAAAGAGAGGGGTTGCCTTCTAGGGAAAAAAACCCTAAACTAAACATAAATTCTACCATCAAATCTTCCTGGGGTATACATCCGATTGAAACAAAGACCTCTAAATTAGGATGATAATCATGCTCCACACCCAATGCATACCATATTTTATAATGAAATTTTAAGTTATCATTGTTTTAGACATCTACAACAAATTATAAGATTCATTCAAATGCAAAATGTAGGTCATGTTTTGTAATTTGAAATTTTAGTAGATTCATTTTAAATAAATTGAGAAAACAACTTTAAACAAAACCTAAGAATCATGTACTAACATTATAGGAATTATTGAGTGCAAAATGTACCAACTAAATGCAAATGGACTTTCATTGCTACATATTCATCAACTTAAATATGTAAAACCAAGTTTTAAGCATCAAATCATACATCATGCTAATTGTACCATGAAAAATGTACATAAAATCCAAAAGTAGCATGTATTAAATCATAATAAAGAGTTCAAAATTTAAAATATGTCCAAAATTTATATCATTAGAAAAGTAAATATATAATAAAAAGTTGTCAAATAATAAGATGAATCAATTTGTAATAAAGAGTTTTACTTTAAATATGTCCAAAATTTATATCATGATAAAAGTAAATATAACATGAAAAGACTGTGAAATAAAAAATTGCATCAATTTAGAGAATCTCACTTAAATACATGATCTATCAACCTCCTCGTGCTCTCATTTAAATCATGGGTTCCCTGCACAACATGTGTAATTGCATATATACATAAGATTATGTACTTTAAAATTAAAATTTAAAATTTTAAAATTAAATGAGAATGTAATCATCAAAACAAAATTATAAAAAGTTTCAAATTCCATGCAATAACTCATGGTGTTCCCCCTCCATTGTGCCCTTGTGGTGTTCTTCATGCATTGCGCCCTCCTGGATGCCCTGTACAATACATGTACATGTATATATTACAAATTTAAAATTGCACATGAAAATGCATAGACTCGCAATATTAAAAAAATTGTTACACAACTTTTTCAAATTGTTTAGATGATCCTATCCCCATTGTCAACTCCATGGCTAAAGTCCCTTGAGAATTGAAACAGTCTCCAGAAACATGAAATTCAAAATTTTTAAAACTATAATATAAATCTATCTATATTTTTAATGAAACTTTCTCTTCAATTTATAACAAAACATAAGTGAAATATTCAATACTTGTGGCACATCTCCTAATAGGGAGGAAGAGGGTGGCACTATGTCCAAAACATCGGTCAGAATTAGAATCTGTCAACATTTAATTATATATACATAATTATTTGTTTTAAAACTATGTCCTCACAATATCATAATAATAAAAGTAAAATAATAATTGTATTAACATGAACTCTTCAAAAAAACTAACATCTCTCGAAATATCTTCATTGAAACCTGAACCTAGGACCATGAAATTATGAAATTTTTTATAAACAAATGAGTTAAGTACAAATGGTGAACATATGATACATTTGTGTTAGATTATATCTAAAAAAATTAACAAAATGTATGTGAATCGACATTAACACATATATTAACAATTACTTTAAAATGTCCACCCTAACCATTAACACATACTGACTTCATGAACAATCAGGTATTGCCAACCATTATGACAAGACTTTGTATATGTTTTAAGCTCCTCAGTATTCATATTATGTATCTCCTCATGTGTTTTATATACAAAATTAGCACGTGCATTAGCTCAATCTCTTTGCTGATTTAGACCGATATCAACTCCAGTCAATGCACTGTCTATGTTATCTATAATGGCATCGCTTCCTTCTCAACAAATTTGAGAAGTGGCATCCATCTCTGACTTCAAATTTACTAGACGAGGAGGTTGGCGTACCAAAGGTGGTTGAGGGAGAGGTAATCCAATATCACGTAATGCACCCTTATGATCATATAATCGACCTATCCCAGTACCATTATATTTAGATGGAAGGTCATTATAATTGCGTAAAAATAATTCTACAAAAAAAAAATTACAAAAAAAATTGGAACATCGGCATTCCAACACATGTTTCCATATGCTGCAAAGGAACCTATCGTATAAACGGTTGACTAAATCAGGGTGCTTGAAATTTTTCTTGAGCATCTTCTTTTCGACCCTTCTTTGAAATTAAACATATATTTTTCATTTTTTTTGTAACCCTTTTACTAACATCAGCCCATTTATCGGGACCCATCACTGCTTCCTTTCTACACGTCATCATATCAATAAATGAATCTGTGGTTGGCCCAAGCTTCTCATAAATATCAATAAATGAGCTTAGAGAGTGCACAACTATTTCTAAGCTTTCTTGTCTCTCTGAAGGGAGTTCCAAACTACCAAGATCTTTCCTCAATTTTGAAAATGAGTTCTTTGCCTTTGTAATGTACATTGTTGGAGGTTTGTCTCCCAAGGAAGCTCATCAGGAATATCATATGGATAAGTTGTAGTTGGTGTATGGCATTCTTCTTGAATTGTTTGGCTTTTCTTACATCTTCTTAGACCAACATTTTAACCTTATGGATCAATATATAAAATTACATAAATATAAAAGCCTGTGAACAGATGTATTAATACATCTATGCTAGGTAGACATGTACATGCATATGTACATATAATTAATTTCCATGTACAAATTTGTTTTAACATAATTTTTTTATATATAATTTACCAAAATTATGTTGATCATGATGATCCAATTGAGATTTATGACCACCTGGAAAATGTTGACGACGAGGAAAATGTTGACCACCCTGAGATTGATGACCATCCGGAGATTTTTGACCACCTTGAGATTGATGACCACCCATATAATGTTGCCACCAAAATGTGGCAACATAGTGAGTGAAGCATCTAAAAAAATAGAAAATCAATTCAATATATATGTGTACATACATATGATTCTACTTATTTATCATTTAAGTAAATGCACACACACACACACACACACACACCACGATGTGAATGATGGACCTCCCCCAATTCATTTGATATTCTCTTTGATCCATGCCCTCGACCTCCCCCTCTAGTAGATGCATGAAACTCTATTGATGTTTGCCTCAAAGAATCACATGGAAAATGCTCATCCATGATATGGATATCTATAGATATATAAATTCATGATATTTAAAAGGTTACCTCATGCATTTACAATTCTTTTTAAAATTGCTATTTAAAAAGGTCAAGAATTCAAAAAATTGTTGTAACCCTGGAAGTTGCCACATGCATTTAAAAATATTGAATATTTTATTTAAAAATATTAAGGATTCAGAAAATTGATATAACCCTTGAAATTGCCTCATGTATTTAATTGATGTAACCCTTGAATTATATAATGTATTTTAAGATCTTAAAATTTCTATTTAAAAACATTGAAAGAAGTCAAAAAATTAATATAACAATCTGAAGCTCTTCATTTAAAATATACTCAAGGCTAAAAACAAAAATGTTGAAGAACACACATTTTGAAAATTAAATACAATTTTTTTAAAACATGTCAAGTTCACCAAGTTGTGCTTACATAGTGGAGGAACACTTTGTATAGAATTGAAAAAAACACATGGTCATTAAAAATGACACATTTATAACTAAAAAACACACACATATCAAAGATATCAAAGAACTTCTTAAAACTAATTCATATTTCACGCACAAATCATGAATTGGCATTACCCGATACAATATATCGCTAGACATTCTATTAACATTTTCATAATGTCTTATGCTAAATGATTGAAATTGAATCACAATATGTTTTGCTTCTCCGCCTAGTTGATTTAGCCTTTCATTTTTAACTTGGTACATGTATCTCATGTGGTTGCACACAAGTTCAGAATTGGTGAAGACGACAATTCCATTGGATCCATACTCCCTACTTGTTCCTAAGCCTTCTATCAAAGAAATATAATATGCTTCATTGTTCGTTGTTATTACAGGTAAGTTCATGTTCCTTTGGAGGAATTTGTTTATCACAATATTGCATAACACATAAGTAATCACTGCTTGCCCTGGATTGGGATAACAAGAAACTTCTATGTATAATGCCCATTTTTCAACCATGTTTAATGGGATTTCTAATCCGTATAAAAAAAAATCAATAAAATGAATTTAATATATTTATACATGTATTGTTAGGTTTTGCAAAAGATCACTACTTATACAAATTTGTTGGAAGGCTAGGTAACAAGAAAGGTTGTTTCTACTTGGTTGGATGGTTGGAGAATTGCAAGAAGAAAACAACTAGAGATCTCTAATTCAACTCAACTACAAATATTTAATTCATTCAACTTATCTTCAACTCAACTGAAGGTTGAAAGTATTTACTAATTTATTTTTATGTTCATTCCACAGATACAAATCTTTCTAATTCAACTTAGCTTCAAATCACCCAAGTTTGAAAGTATTTCTTAATTTATTTTTATTTTCATTCTTGGAAATTTAACACTTATTCTTCCTTGTTATAATTTTTTTTATTAAATCTATAATACATGTTTATTTATATGACATACATTGGTCTGTTTATATGCTTCTTTAAAAACTATAGTTAACGAAAGAAAAAGAAAATTTAAATGAAGAATGATAGACTGGTTTTATTCTAGTAAATTTAACACTTATATTACCTCTTTATAAAATTTCCTTACTAAAACTATAATACATGTTTATTTATATGGCCTAAATGGGTCTATTTATATATGCTTGTTTCAAAATATAGTTAATAAAGAGGAAAAAAAATATGATAGACCCAGTTTTATTCTAGTAAATTTAATATCTATGTTGCCTCCTTAAAATTAAAACAATAACATTAAAATTAAAACACCAAAAATATATGACAAAGAAATGACAACAATCTAATTAGCTTCAATCTCATGCACCCAAAAAAATAGAAGTGAAAAAGATGTATCTAAAAAAGAAACTACTACTTGAAAAGAGCAAGTACAAAAACCTTCACTTAAGTGTATTATGCCTTATCTTAGGAAGCTAATAAGACTGATGTTCCAAGAAAATAGGGAAGAAAAGTGAATTACACATAATGAAAAGGGGAATAGAAATGAACATATAACAACAGAAGCAAGGAAAATATGTTACCAAAAAGCATAAAGGTTGTTCTATGAGATAAATCAAACTAGAACAAGTGAACCCAATAACATTAAAATTAAAACACCAAAAATATATGACAAAGAAATGCCAACACTCTAATTAGCTTCAATCTCATGTACACAACAAAATAGAAATAAAAATGATGTATCTCAAAAAGAAACTACTACTTGAAAAAAGAAAGTACAAGAACCTTCAATTAAGTGTATCCTTGCCTGACCTTAGGAAGCTAATAAGACCCATGTTCCAAGGAAATAGGGAAGCTTGAATGGAATTACACATAATGAAAAATGAAACATAAATGAACATATAACAACAAAAGCAAGGAAAGTATGTTACCAAGAAGCATCAAGGTTGTTCTACGAGATAAATCAAGGTAGAACAAGTCAACCCAATAACATTAAAATTAAAACACCAAAAATAGATGAAAAAGCAATTCCAACACTCTAATTAGCTTCAATATCATGAACCCAATAAAATAGAAATGAAAAAGATGTATCTCAAAAAGAAACTACTAACAGAAAATCCTATGTGTAAAGTTTAGTTTGAACTATTTCAAACTTTACGCAGAGTTTGAAATAGTTCAATTATTTAAAAGTAACATCTATTTTCAACCTCTCGAAGAAAATGTAAGACAAAAATGATGCACTTAAGAAGATTTATTAATAATGTTGTATACATTCATATGCGAATATATATGGCCCATTCTGATCTCGAGTTTCATATTATATGTTTCAACATATATAAAATTCATAAATATGTGGTCTGTTATGAAACTAGCTCACAAAAAATATAGAAAAGAAAGATAAATGCCTTCGAATTCAACCTCTTCGAGGGGGAAACCTCCTTTACATTACACAAATGAAAAATTCTTGGATGATACAAATGACAAGACCTCCTTTATATATATATATATATAAGAGTGTAAGGGGTCATAATATAATCAGAGCCGACATAACGATAATAATGTAAGGGAACAATAATAACATTAGTGGGCTTCTATGGGACACAATAATAACAATATGGGGAATACATAGGCACAACAATATAATAAGGGTTTTGTACTAATAACAATAAGGGGTTACACTAGTAGTATAGGGACCTAACATGCCCTTCTCCTTCAAAAAATGTTGTCCTCAATGATTGAGTAGTTATGGATACTTCTGTATAAAATTCTCGTCCTCCCATGTGGAATCTTCAACGGGTAAGTTCTTGCACTTGATGAGATACTCTAAAATTGATTCATTTCGTAGCTATTGGGTTCTTGTTTCCATGACTTCTTCAGTTTCCAATATGATTTTTCCTTCCTCTTCAAGTTCTGGCAACATTATTTTAATTGGGAACTTCTGCAACTTTTGAATGAGTGACCACACTTCTTCATCATTCTTCCATTCATCCCTTTCTTTGTTTATCCCATTTGTTTGGATAATAGAAATAGCACAAAACAATGCTTCCACATCCTCATCCTTTCTTGAGAGTGCATCTGCAACAACATTTTTCTTCCATTTTCTGTAGATGATTTCAAATTCATAACCCAACATATTTGTGACCCATTTTTTCTGTTCTTTTGAAGATCATCTTTGTTCTAAAAAGTATTTATGACTGTCATGATTCATTTTTACCTTGAAGTATCTTTCCATTAGGTAAGGTCGTCATTTCTTAAGTGCATGTAGTATTGCCAACATTTCCTTCTCATAAATAGCTTGCTTGAGGGACATTTATTTGTATGGATGTAGCCATAAAAATACTCAGTCAACTACATAAAAAATTATTTCACTACGATGTTGATCTGCATATTGTTTCATTTGATTCTCCAACAAAGTGGTGTTATCCTTTAAAATTTGGAGAACTTGTTGTTGATGCTCGATGCGATATATCACTGCTTGAACCTTTTTCTTCTTTATATGTCCTTCTATATTGAGAGTTTGAGGAGTCGTAATTCATGTCAATTCTTACAATATATGGTTAGATTCATTTTCTCTTTCTCTGGGGTTAGTTCCTGGTGAGTATCCTTTTCATTTGACATTTTTTTATCCTTTTCTTCCTAATATTTTACTGCTTGAACCTTCTTCTTCTTGACATGTCCTTCTATCTTGAGAGTTTGAGTAGAGGTAATTCCTGCCAATGCAATACAAGATATGGTCGCATTCATTCCTTCTTTCTCTAGGGTTTGTTCTCGATGTATATCCTCTTATTCTGACGTTTCTTGATCCTTTTCTTCCTCCTCTTCACAATCTATGTAGAACAATTTCCTCTCAACACACTTATGGCCTTTAATGTATTTTCTATCACAATTGTAACAAATCCCTTTATACCATAAAAAATCATTCAATTCTAAATATATATATGCAATACATACCTTTTGTAGGAGTTTCTCCTCATGTAGATCAAAATATTGCTCCATTTGTAGTATCAAATTTACCAGATACTTGCCATCAAACTTCCTCATATCACATTTTCTTGATTTTAAGAGAGTGATCTTGAAACGATTGTAAATTTGTAATTTCATATCTTTAACTTATGATATTTTGGGCTGTGATAGTCCTTTGAATCCTCTTTCTAGTCCCGCAAGTCTGGTGACAGTTGGCTTCCCCAAGAAAGAGTTACATCCAATCTCCCGCGATGACCTAATTATAGACTAGTTCAATAGAGAAAAATTGTACGATGTGCCACTTGTCACTGTTTTGAACTTAGGTTCCAAAACTATTACCCAACAAACTACCTTCTATATTCTTTCTATCGCTATTTATGAAAGTTGAATTGGATGCACCGAGAGAGAGTTATGATGATTTTCCCAAGGTCACCTGTTGGGGATGTAATTCGGGGGCCTACTGAAACCCTAAATGTCTTGGACCATATCTCCACAAATATAATGAAGAAAAATATGAAATTGAGATCCAAGCTTCACAACGAGTTTGGTTCAAATGGGTTTTAATTTTAGAATCTAAAACATCATAGAAAACAAATTATAGCGAAAATTCCACGATGACCTGTTTGATATGGGATCCTCGAGCTTGCAAAAAAACCTAACTTCCTCAGATCATATCTTTGAAAATATAGCGAGACAAGATCTGAAATTGTGACCTAAGGTTTAGAACAATGTCATCTCAAACATGGTTTTTGTTTATGTTTTTAAATGTTGCATAAAGAAATGTTATAGTGAAAATTCCACGAAGCCTTGTTTGGAGTAGTGAAACCCTAGAATCCAAAGCTCTGATACCAAATGTTAAGAAACTAGCTCACAAGAAGATAGAAAAGAAAGATAAACACCTTAGAATTCAGCCTCTTCGAAGGAGAAACCTCCTTTACATTACACAAATGAACAATTCTTGGATGATACAATTGACAAGACCTCCTTTCTCTATATAGGAGTCTAAGGGGTTATAATATAATCAGAGCTGGCATAACAATAATAATGTAAGGGCACAACAATAACAATACCGGGCTTCTATGGGGCACAATAATAACAATATGGGGACTACTGGGCACAACAGTATAATAAGGGGGTTGCACTAATAACAATAAGGGATTACACTATTAGTATAGGGACCTAACATTCCCCTCTCCTTCAAAAAGTGTTGTCCTCAATGTTTGAGTAGTTCTGGATGCTTATGTATAAAATTATTGTCCTCCCATGTGGAATCTTCAGCTGGTAAGTTCTTTCACTTGATGAGATACTCTGAAATTGATTGATTTCATAGCTGTCAGGTTCTTGTTTCTGTGACTGCTTCAGTTTCGAATCTGATATTTCCTTCCTCATCAAGTTCTGGAAATATTATTTGAGTTGGGATCTTCTGTAACTTCTGAATGAGTGACCACACTTCTGCGTCATTCTTCCATTCATCACTTTCTTCATTTATCCAATCTGGTTGGAAAATAGAAATATCAAAAAACAATGATTCCACCCTGATCCTTTCTTGAGAGTGCATCTTCAACAACATTTTTCTTCCGTTTTTTCAAGATGATTTCAGAGTCATAACCCAACATATTTGTGGCCCATTCCTTCTGTGCTTCTGAATTTAATCTTTGCTCTAAAAATTATTTAAGACTATCGTTATCCATTTTTACCTTAAAGTGTCTTCTGATTAGGTAAGGTTGCCATTTCTTAAGAGCATGTAGTATTGCCAACATTTCCTTCTCATAAATAGCTTGCTTTAGGGACATTGGTTTGTATGGATGTAGCCGTAAAAATACCCTGTCACCTATATCAAAAATTCTTTCATTGCGATGTTGATTTGCTTGTTGTTTCATTCGATTCTACACCAAAGTGGTGTTATCCTTTAAAACTTGGAGAACTTGTTGTTGATGCTCGATGTGATATTTCACTGCTTGAACCTTTTTCTTCTTGATATATCCTTATATCTTGAGAGTTTGAGGAGTGGTAATTCCTACCAATGCATTACAAGATATGTTTAGATTTATTTTTTCTTTCTTTGGGGTTGGTTCCTAGTGAGTATCCTTTTCTTTTGACGTTTTTTATCCTTCTCTTCCCGATATTTCACTACTTGAACCTTCTTGTTATTGATATGTCCTTCTATCTTGAGAGTTTGAGGAGAGGTAATTCCTGCCAATGCAGTACATGATATGGTTAGATTCATTTCTTCTTTCTCTAGGGTTGGTTACTGATGTATATCCTCTTCTTTTGACTTTTCTTGATCCTTTTGTTCTTCCTCTTCACAATCTATATAGAATAATTTCTTCTCAGCACACTTATGTCCTTTAATGTATTTTCTATCACAATTGTAACAAATCCCTTTTATACCATAAAAATTGATTCGGTTCTAAATACAAAGATCCATGACATACCTTTTGTAATAGTTTCACCTCATGTATATCAAAATATTTCTCCATCTGTAGCATTCAATTTACCGAATCCTTTCCATCAAACTTCCTCTTATCATTTTTTCTTGATTTTAGGAGAGCGGTTTTGAAATGGCTATAACTCTATAATTTCATATTTTTATGTTTTGATATTTTGTCTTGTGATAGCCCTCTGAGTCTTGTTTCTAACCCCGCAAGTCTGATCACAATCTACTTCCCCAAGAAAGAGTTATTTCCAATCTCCCGTGATGACCTAATTATAGACTAGTTCAGTAGAGCTAACTTTTATGACATGCCACATGTCACTATTTCCACCTTAGGTTCTAACAATGTAAACATTGAAACGGGAACCCATACTGTTACCCGTTTTGTAGAGATAGCAAAAAAGTAACCCGATTTCGAAAAGGGGTTATGTAGAACAAACATGTGTTTTTTAAAGCTTAGCTTTTGGCACTATAAATTTTTTTATGTACATTGTGTTTTATAATGGTAGTGTCTTTTATGCTGATCTAAAAATGTGGTAATTCTGTACGATTCTTTTTTTAAAAAGTTTTTTTTTTTAACTTTTTTGATTTTCTAATGTATGAAATGTAAATAATTATTTTGTAAACTTAATAATTTTTGAAGTGGTCTTTTTCTTCATATTTTTTTTCTTTTATTTTTTTTGTAGTGAGGTTTTTATTGTTTTGCATATTTAAAAAAGAAGGTTGATATTTTGAATTTTCAATATTCTACATATTTATACATTGTTAATTAATTTTTCAATCCACAAGAAATAATTGTTTCTAAAAAACAATATTTTCTAACAATTGATATAAAAATAGCCATTTTTAACATAAATATAATTAAAAAACTACACGTTTTTGGCAATTTTTTGCTACAATTGACATGCAAAAATCACAATTTTTATACGAAAATTTTAACTAAAAATAGTTAAATAATAGTTTCTTTTATGAATTTCATATAAAAAAGTAATAATAATCACTTTTTTCAAAAAATAATGATTAACTTAAAAACTAATGCGAAAATCACATATTGCAAATATTCAACGCATAACAACCTTAATTGAGTGTATATTCTTCTCATAAAATTTCAAAGTTAAAAAATTGCAAGTATATGTACTTAATAGTAACAAAAAATGAGCTTGATTTCCAAGCCTAACTTAAATTTAATCAACAATGTCACGTAATCCAAACTCTTCGTCCTCTAGAGTTTCATCATTGTTTTCTTCCTCAATATTTTCTGCTTCCTTTTGCTCATTTTCATCTTCTAATGGATATTTCATGTCTGCCAATCTCCCAATGTATGTCTTTCCAAACATCCCATGTAATGGTGGTCGAGGTTCCTTTCCCTTTTTTGCGACACGTGATTCACTAAAGTCCCCTTTCTTCAATGCAATTTCTTGCATTGCATCTGGAAGAAATTGAAGAGCATTAATTCTTTGCTAAATGAAATTGCATTGTAATGGATCTTTTTCAATTGCAATGCAATTTCTTCCTTTTTGAAGGCAACATGCTAGTGTTGTACCTAGTTATCAAGCACAAAAGAAATAATGAAGTAAATTAGTACAATGACATATTAATTAAAAAAATAGCATATTGAAATTCAATTCTATATAATAAAACTTACCTGAGCCAGAAGATAAATCCAGAACCCAATCTCCTTCATTTGAACATATGTCTATAAGATAGTTAATCAATAATTGTGGTTTTTGATAAATGTTAACTATCTCTCCTTTTGCTTCTTTGTCTTCATATGTTAGTTTTCTCACAACAACATCATAACTTAGTATTTGGCTATGACTCTTTCCATCCACCCAATTAAAAATCATAGACATACAACTATCATCTTTTGCCCAACTATCAATATGAATGAATTCACAATCATTTATAAATACTTGATCATCATGGTTAAGAAGATTTGACTTTTTCCTGTAACATGAAATAGTAAAAGTTCAAACAACTTGTACATAAATGAATTTTTCAACATTAATTACATATACATTTTAAACGTCTTACCATGTAAGCTGCATCCTTGAATTTGATTTCCCTTTGAAGCTTGACAATATCATTGCCAATTGTGTGTCTGAATGAAATGTCACAAATCTCCATAATGGTGATGACGTGACTTCTACAAATCCTGCAACCAATTTACTAAAAGCTTGATAAGTATAAGGGTCACTATCATAGTCAATATTTGGAACATTGAAACCATGGGGAATATCTGCAATAACTAGGGCATACTCCCTTTTAGGTATGAGTTTAGCAATGTCTTCATAGTTTCCTTGTATTACTTGATATTGAACAGTGTCTAGCCCATTCCAAATGAAATGAGTAAGAGTTGGATCAAGTTCAACATTCTTAACACGTTGCTTCCTTAGTCTTTTGGTCTTTATTTTTTCAATAAAGCTTCTGAAGCTAGTTGGTGCTCCATTATCATCCTTCTTCATCTTTTATAAAATAAACAAATATATGTGTAAGTTATAAATTAAAAATACTACACAGATGAATTAAAATGAATTTGTAAATCAAGATACCTTTTTAAATGCAATATAAAAAGCTTTTAATGTTGATGTAGAACTTGAATCTGGATAGTTGCGTACGACATCAACCCAACTATCTTCATTCAACAATCTAACCATTTGTTCTTGAATTTTCATGTAAACTTTGTGACTACATAGATAAAGTAACAAAAAGTCAATATAATGATATGTATAACAAATACTACCAAGAACAACATGTTTTATTTCAAATAAAATTATAATCTAGAAATAAATAAAAATAATTCAACAAACTTACTTTTGAAATTCCTCGGACATTTCCTCCAACGGTAATTCCCCTGACTTCACACGAGATAATATTGTTTTGAAAATTTTTTCATCTTTCACTCCTTGCATTGCTCTCCAAGGTGTGATAGTCATATCTTCTGGAAGCTGCTTCAATTCAGGACCTAATTTACTGCCGCCATATATCAATGGCTGAGACTTTTTAACCTTCTGGTTTTTAATGCCAATGTTTTCCCACATGCTAAAAATCTCATCAATCAAGTTCCAAATATCTCCAGTTCTAAATGCCAACTGGAAAATGTTATCAAAACCTCTGAATATATCACTAGGAAGGTTGTGTTTTCCACCTTTTGAATTGGGTTTCTCTTCAATTTGATAGCCTATTTCCATACAACATTCTCTTCGGAAATCTGCAGTAACATTTATCCTATCCCCACCACATTTTTTTTGAAAATCACTATGAATAAATCTAACCATTTGGATGAAAGTCATAGACATCCTATATTAATTATCTGAATTATGATCCCATGCCACTAACTTCGCTTCTATATCCGGTAAACCAGCGTAAATGATACATTTCATTGTTTCAAAACGTGGGTTATTGGGATATGCCTCCATCAATTATCTTTGAGCTTCTTCAGAATGGTTCCCCCCAAGCACATACTAATTGTATTCAAAACATTTGGACTTATCAAATGCTTCTTTGTTGGGAACTTGAATTGGATCAACAAGAAGCACATAATTAACCACATGAGCATATGGATTATACCTCATAAATGTCTTCAAGTTGTGAACATGCAGATGGTGTGGCTTTCTAACTTGATATTGACATTGTCCTTCACTTGCCTTATAGGTTTGTCTGACATTAACCTGAAATGTACGACCACCATCAATTAAGTTTTTCTTTGTCAAATTCTGTCGAATGGCATTTTGTTTTTTTTTTATAATGCCATCCTCTAAATCAGCTCCTAGTGTAATGATTTCTCTGCTTTCTTTTGAAGTTTCACTAGGTTCTTGACTGCTGGTAATGACTACTTCAAAATCTTCAACTTTACTTTTCTTCATCATAACATTCTCAACAGATTTATTTTTGGGCGTTGTTACTTTTGGTCTTTTATGACTCTTCTCAGTTCCAATGTCATCTTCAGTAATGCAAACATATGCTTCACTGTCAGTTTCAACTTCATTGCCCTCAAAAGTAACTTGTTTACCCTTACTAGATTCATCCACTAGAGACCTTTTTTTCTGATCCTTTGGATGTAGTTTCCTAGCATCATCGATTACTACATTTTTCTTGTTTTCCATATCTTCTTCTGACATTGAGTAAAAACTGCTGACAACTTTCATGATATCATGCTCTATGAAATGAATGCCTCCCAACCTAATTGAACAACTTTCAACAAAATTCTGCCAAATAAATTATCATATGTCAATAAAAATAAAATTAAAAAAATATAGCAAGACACTTTCAAGAAAACAAAATACAAATATAAATGACAATACTTACGATGTTTTGTTTCATCTCATTTACGATTTTTTTACACAACTTTGTAGATACATATCTCGTGTCATACACTGAATATGTTAGTTGATATTTAATCCTTTCATGTGACTTGGGAGATTTTGTAGGTATGTAAACAACTTCAGTGTCTGGTACTAAACACATATCTATGACTCTTCCCATCAGCTCAAAAATTCCATTTTCATTCGGTATATCAATATATAGATATGTGTTCACACTTTGACTTTCTCTTTCATTCACATACCATATTCTTGATGGGAATTTCACCTCTTTTGAATTCTTCCAGTCTGAAATCATCTTCTTATCATTTGAGGCACTTGAAATATTTGTAGCCATGAGCTCATGTGGAGTTCGTTCATCAATGTTTTTTGAAGATGCACCTTTAAGTGTCTTTGGTCCAGACATATTCACAGAAATCTTCTTTGGTTCCATTTTCCTAAAAAATAGAAACACAAATTAGTAAACAACGAAATCATATTAACTTAAATCCACAACGAAAATATAGCCTAAATTTTTAATTTGTATAATTAGATAATTGAAATAAAAAAAATATTAACACTAAAAAATGACAAAAGCCCACTAACACCACCTTGTCCATCCATGGAGTGGTGGGCGACTTCCCCACCACTTACCCCGCATGTCCCCTACCCCTCTTCCCCCTCAACTGACCCATGCCACCCCACCCCGCAATTGGACGGCCATCCAACGCACCTTTACCCCCCTTCCACACCTCCCCCCTACCCCCACACCACCCCACCCCCAACCACTTCCCCTCCACGCTGCACTCCACCCGTAGGACTCCTACCAGCCCACAACCCCAATGCCACTTCACCCCCTTTCCACTCTCCCTAACCCCCAACAACCTACCCCCTTCACCCCCAACCGAGCCACCCCACCCTGCAATTGGACGCCCACCCCAGCCCACCCTTACCCACCTTCCACCTACTCTACCTACCCGCCTCACCCCTAATTAAACCACCCCTCCCCGCAATCACAAAACTACCCCAGCCCACGTTTACCTCTCCTTCCCTCTACCCCTTAACCCCCCCTCCCCTACCTCATCCCCCGTACCTCACTCCCCGCGGACTCACCCCTCCTCCCTTCCTCTCACCTCACCCCTCATTCCCCCCCTCTCCCTACCCCTCCTCCTCACTCCCTTTGCCCCCCCTCACTACCTGCAGCCACCCCTACCCCTTGTTCCCCCTCACTCTACACCCCCCTCAACCCTCATCCCCCTCACTCCCCTTGTTCCCCCTCACTCTACCTGGACCCCCCTCACCCCTCACCACCTCCTCCTTCCCAACCTTCCCTCTCACCCCTTGTTCCTCCTCACCCCTCTCACCCCCACCTCACCTTTCATCCCTCCCCTCACTCCCCTTCTCCCCCTCTACCTAACACTCCCCCCTCACCCCTCGTTCCCCTCATAATCCCCCCCCTCACATCAACCCTCATCCCCCTCACCCCTCGTTCCCCCCCTCACTCTACCTCCTTCTACCCGTCATCCCTCCCCCTCACCTCACCCCTCTACCCGGGTCCCCCACCCTCCCCCTCATCCCCCTCACCCCTCGTTCCCCCCCTCACTTTAGCTCCTTCTACCCCTCATCCCTCCCCCTCACCTCACCCCTCTACCCAGGCCCCCTCGTTCCCCTTCATCCAGCCCACTCATTCCCCCCACTCCCTCTACCCGACAGCCCCACTCCCCCGAACCCTTAACTCCCCCCCACCCACCCTACCTCTACCTCCCTTCACACCCTCCCCCCACAACCCCTCGCAACCGCCCTCACCGCCCCCCACCTCAACCTACCCCTGCCCTCCCTCACCTTCCGACCTGTCCCATAACCCGCCCACCACCCCTCACCCTACCCGTAACCCCCCCCATCCTCACCCCTTAACACTCGCCACCCCCTTCCACCCTACCCCTCCCATCCCCCTTCCACCCTACCCGTCCCTCTCCCTTGCCCCCTACCCCATCCTCCCCCATCGATACCCACCCTTAACCCCTACGCCCCCTACCCCTACCACCCCCCCAACCCCCTCCCCTCATCCCCCTCACCCATCACCGCCCCATCCCACAACCCCTCCCTCCTCTCCCACACCCTCCCCTTCTTCCCCCCCCCCCCCCAAACATCCCCCCAAACCGACCCACAGATCACACCCCCCTTAACCCATCCGCTCCCGCCCCCCTTCCCTTTACTCCCCCCCAAACCCATCCACCCATCCCCGCCCCCTTAACCCATCTCGTTAAGCCCCACTCGAAACCCACCCATCCCCACCACCTTAACACCCACTTGAAACCCACCCATCGCCGCCCCTTTAACCCATCCACGCATCCCCATCCATCCCGTTAACCCTCGCCCAACCCGTGCTGGCCCCCTTAACACACCCCTAAACCCATCCCCACCCATCCCCTTAACCCCCACCCCATTAACCCACCCCCAGACCCACCCACCCATGCCCACCCGTAACCCCGCCCCCACCCCCTTAACCCACCCACCCACCCCCACACGTAAACCCCACCCCACCCCCAACCCATCCCCGCCCCCACCCCCAACACATCCTCGCCCCCTTAACCCCGACCCCAACCGTAACCCCGCCCCCTCCCATCCCCGCCCGGCCCCCTCCCATCCCTGCCCCGCCCCTCCCCCTCCCCCTCCCTCTCTCATCTGCCTCTGCCTCCTGACTTCTGCCCACTCAGACGGCCACCTGGGCGTGCCTACGGGCCGTTGGGGTGGTGTGGACCCACCCCGCGCCACCTTGGCGGCCCGCAGGTGTGCCCAGGTGGCCATCCGAGTGGGCGGAAGTCGGTAGGTGGAGGAGGGAGGGAGGGCGAGGGGGAGGGGTGGGGCGGGGATGGGAGGGGGCGCGGGGGGGATGAGAGGGGGCCAGGCGGGGGGCAGGGTTACGGGGGGCGGGGATGGGCAGGCAGAGGTGGGGGCAAGTTTACAGGGGGCGGGTTAAGGGGGCGAGCGGGTATGGGTTGGGTGGGGTTAGGGTTACGGGGGGCGGGCGGGTATGGGTTGGGTGGGGTTGGGGTTACGAGGGGCGGGGTAGGGTTAATGGATTTTGGGGGGGGTTAACGGGGGGGGAGGGTATGGGTTGGGGGGGGGTTTAAGGGGGGGAGCTGGGGGGTGATGGGGTAGGGTTAGGGGGGGTGGGGCCGGGATGGGTGGGTGGGTTTGGGGGAGGTTAAGGGGGTGGGTGGGGATGGGTTGGGGGGCCATTAAGGGGGGTGGGGTGCATTGGGGGGGTGTTAAGGGGGGGCTGTCGGGGGTTAAGGTGGGGTGGGGGGAGGGTTAAGGGGGGGCCGCTGGGGGTAGGGGGAGGGGTAGGTTTAGTGGGGGGCGCCAAAAGGGGGAGTAGGGTGAGGGTGAGGGTAGGGTCCCAGGGGTAGAGGGGGAGGGCCAAGGGGTTTGGGGGGTTATGGAGGGGGCCGGGGCGTGAGGGGTAAGGGTGAGGCGGAGGGGGTGGGTTGTGGTGGGGAGGTGGAATAGGGATGAGAGGTGACGGGGGGAGTTGGGGTTGTGGTGGGGGGGTAAGGGGGCTGTTGGGGTAGAGTGGGAAGAAACAAGGGGTGAGGTGAGGCGGAAGGGAAGGGGAGTCGTGCAGTGGGGAAGGTGGGTGGCTCCAGTGGAGTGAGGTAGGGGGCCGAATAGGGGTGAGGGGTCGTGTGGGGTAGGGAGGTCAGGCGGAAGGGGGGTTGAGGGGTGAGGGGGAAAGGGGTTGTTGAGTTTGGGGAGGGGACTGGAAGGGTGTGCAGAGGGAGTGGGTGGCTGATCGATTGCAGGATGGGGTTGCCCTGGGCCCGCCATGCTCACGTCGAAAATATTTGTTAATTTGGTTGACAAATTTTTTTAATTTTATAAAAAAATAAATCTAGTCGCCGGTCGATTGCAGGATGGGGTTGCCCTGTGCCCACCATGGTCATGACGGAAATATATCTTATTTGGTTGACAAAAAATTTTAAGTTTAGAAAAAAAATCTACTTCGTTAAACTAATTTAATAATAGATATTTCAAGGAAAAAAATTAAACTGGCCTTTCAATTGCGTAAATTCTTCATTGAATATGTTGTTGATCCCAATGTAACTGCTCCACAAATTCACTCCATGTCTTTTAATGAACCTCAACAAACCTTGATGTAACGTGAGTAATAGTGATAATGGAATATATAGGTGAAACTACGGAGATGTTTTATCGTACGGTGAATGCGGGATTAATTAGTTTTAATAAATTTTAACGTGTTAATTTTTTTATGGCGAGGAATGAAAATGTGATAAAGCGAACAGTTTGGAATTGTTTTATAGCAGGGTGAATGTGGGATTACCTTGTTTCTAAATGTATTATAAAAATTTAAAAAACCATTCAATTGTTTACTAAAAATTATATACTCTGACTATTAAAATAATTTAGGTAGAAGTTGTAGTTTACAATTTTAACTTTAATGATTTATTTCATAAAAAAAATTAAGTTTACATTTTTCATTATATTTCATAATAAAATAATGAAGTGAAATATATCTCACAAACTTTTAGGAGGGAAATGTTTTCGCGAAGTTTTTTGGTTGGAAAATTTTTGGAGGGAAATATTTTCGTGAAATTTTTTTGGAGGGAAATTTTTGGAGGGGAAATTTCATTCTCTAAGCTATATAATATCTTTAGGAGACTCTCCATTTGTATCATTCAACATCTTCTATTTGAAAGGGATAGATTGTCCTGATAATGAAGTTTTGATTTATACAGCATCAACATCTTCATCGTGTAACAACTCTATTCATATGAATGAATATAGTGGGAATTATTCCACTATGAATAGAAAGTAAATTCTTCCACTTAGTCCAGATCCTAAGGACTATGAGAGCAGCACTGATGAAATAGGGGATGGAGAATTTCAAATAAGTAAAGAGTCACATATTCCACTTAGTCCGAATTCGAAGGACTATGAAAGCAGTAGTGATGATGAGCTTGATGACAAATTTCAAAAG
Source organism: Pinus tabuliformis (assembly GCA_031772625.1). Taxonomy (NCBI): domain Eukaryota; kingdom Viridiplantae; phylum Streptophyta; class Pinopsida; order Pinales; family Pinaceae; genus Pinus; species Pinus tabuliformis. The sequence goes on along the minus strand of CM062819.1, from coordinate 1,217,796,934 downwards.
AATGGAGTCCCATGGTGTCCACTTAGTCCTAATTCTATGGACTATGAAAGAAACAGTGATGAAGATCAAGTTGGTGAAGTTTAAAAGAATGGAGTGCCACGGTGTCCACTCAGTCCTAATTCTAAGGTCTATGAGAGTAGCAGTGATGAAGAGCGTGATAACGAATTTGAAAAGAATGGAGTGTCAAAGTGTCCACTTAGTCCTAATTCTAAGGACTATGAGAGCAGCAGTGCTGAAGTACATGACGATGAATTTCAAAAGTATGGACTGTCACGGTGTCCAGTTAGTCCTAATTCTAAGGACTATGAGAGTAGCTTTGATGAAGAGTGGGATGATGAATTTCAAAAGTATGGAATGCCACGGTGTCTAGTTAGTCCTAATTCTAACGACTATGAAAGCAGCTTTGAGGAAGAGTGGGATGATGAATTTCAAAAGTATGGAGTGCGACGGTGTCTAGTTAGTCCTAATTCTAAGGACTATGATAGCAGCAGTGATGAAGAGCGGGATGATGAAATTCAAAATAATGGAGTGTCACGGTGTCCACTTAGTCCTAATTCTAAGGACTATGAGAGAAACAGTGATGAAGAGCGCAATGATGAATTTCAAAATAATGGAGTGTCACAATGTCCTCTTAGTCCTGATTCTAAGGACTATGAGAGTAGCAATGATGAAGGAAACGATGATGCACTTAGTCCTAATTCTAATGAGTATAAAGGTAGCAGTGATGAAGGACAAGATGATACACTTAGTCCTAATTCTATGGACCATGAGAGCAGCACTGAAAATGCACATGAGGAAGAATATCCAATAAACATCGAGTCAAAATTTCCATTGAGTCTGAATTCTATGGACTATGACAGTAGCACTAAAGAAGGGGAAGATGAAGAATATCCTCCAAGTCAGTATTTGAAAAGCACAGTTGATCATAGTGTGGATAACATTCCTCTTAATGATGATAAAAATCCTTATACAAATGATGATCTAATGATAGAGATTTTGCCAAGAAATACAGTATCGAGGAGTAGGAGCAGACCTTTTTGTATCAATGCAAGATGTTCTAGTTATACAAGGGGTATAGAAAAATATCTCACGAGAAGAAGTTCTATCAACGTACTCATTTCAAGTGAATTTTGCTAGAAAGATTGGTTGAAACATATGGATTTCAAATTTGCATTTGAGAGCAGGAAGAGATATTTGTCAATGAATAAAAGCATGCAAAATTTATATTTAGTTGGGTTCATGCAATCTGCATTGTCAAGTTATGATTATCATATTAATACTTTATTTATCTATAAAAAGCTTTCAAAATGTTTCATTCAATTGGGAATTTTCACCTCTCGAGAATTCAAGAAAATTTGGAAAAGGATCCCACATTTTATTCTGAAATATGTCATAAAAGATAGTTTGGGCCATTATCATACATTGCAATGTCATGGATGAAAGATTTCTTTTCAAAGCATGGAGAGTGTATGCCAAATAGAGAGACAATACGTATTCCAGATAATTTTTTGAGATGCGAAATCTACAACTTATATAAAGAAAATGTAGAAGGTGCTGAGGGACATGGCCGGTTTATTACATATCAATATTTTGTGAAGATATGGAAGATAGAATTCAACAATGTCTGTATTCCTAAGAAGACAAGGATGGGGATTTGCAGTACATGTGCTTCTCTTAAATAAAAAAGGGACAAATGTGAAGGGTCAAAAAGAGGTAGGCCTAGGACATGAGCTTTATTAATATAAAATTTCTATATATTTTCAAAAAGCATATTTATGTAATATGTTCATTAAAATAAGATTTATTTATTTGATTTCTGAATTGATTTTAGGATAAATTATCTCTTTATTAAAAACATATGGATTAATGACTAAAATGTTACATAAGGATAATAATATGCATTTGATTTTACATAAATTATTATATAATTTCTTTGGTAACCATGAGGATTAGCTTAGTTGGTCGAGTCTCTATTGTTAAATGCACCTTTTATTGAGAGGTCACGGGTTCAATTCTCTCGACACTCTTGAGCTTAGGCTCTCTGGTTGACCTAAGAAGAAGTGATCAAGAAGTGATCCTTTCCTGTAGATCTATTTGGTACAATTATTATGTGGACCTAGTGATCACTAATCTCCAAAGATCGTAGGTGATCCTTTCTTGTAGATCTATACCTAAGAAGAAGTGATCACAATTATTATGTGGACCTAGTGATCACTAATCTTCAAAGATCGTAATATATATATATATATATATATATATATATATATATATATATATATATATATATATATATATATATATATTACATAATGTATTTTTAATAATTTTTTATTAAACTATTATATAATTTTACTATAAAATAAATATTGTAATGTAATATAATGTAATTTTTTGTTGGCCTTAAAAGGTAGCTCTTTATGGCATCACTAATCTTAATCTCCAAAGATCATAATATATATATATATATATATATATATATATAATATTACATAATGTATTTTTAATCATTTTTTATTAAACTATTATATAATTTTACTATAAAATAAATATTGTAATGTAATATAATGTAAATTTTTGTTGGCCTTAAAAGGTAGCTCTTTACGGCATCACTAATCTCCAAAGATTGTAATATATATATATATATATATATATATATATATATATATATATATATAATATGTATTTTTAATAATATTTTAATATAAAATATATATTGTAATGTAATATAATGCAAATTTTTGTTGGCCTTAAAAGGTAGCTCTTTATGGCATCACTAATCTCCAAAGATCGTAATATATATATATATATATATAATATTACATAATGTATTTTTAATCATTTTTTATTAAACTATTATATAATTTTACTATAAAATAAATATTGTAATGTAATATAATGCAAATTTTTTTTTGCCTTAAAAGGTAACTCTTTTTATGGCAGGGTGATTACACTTAGGGATTACCAAGTCTCATATGAGTAATGAGTAAAGTAGACTAAGAGTAAGGTATTTCATAACTTTCAAAATCATATAACAAAAGTAATAATAAAAAAGTAACAATCATTCACTTACCAAGATTAAACTTAAATAATAAAAAAAAACAATAATTCTTTATAACGACTCAAAATAAATTTAATTAATTTCAATAATATTAACCTATTTATTAATTATAAAATAATTAATAAATATTAATATTATACTATTATATAATAAGTCTCCATTTTATATTTCTCCATTATGAATAGCTAATGGTCTATTTCTTACGAGAAAGTCAATGAGGGTGGGTGTAATAAAAATAAAAAAGTAAAATACTTGTTTTAATTTACAATCTTATAAGTTTTCACAAGATTCAAACTTGGGTATTTTTCCTTTTAATATATGTATTTTTAATTTTAATATTTAAAAAAAATGTTTTTTCTTAATACAAGGTTCAAACTTGGGTATTTGTCCTTTTAATATATGTAATTTTAATTTTAATATTTAAAAAAATGGTTTTTCTTAATACATGTAAATGAATATTTATTCATTTTTCGACTTATTAAGGACGTATTATACCTAATTAAATGTTGATAGGTACACATAAGGTAAAAGGTAAAAGATATTTCTAATGTAATTATTTTACAACTTAGTTATACATAAATGAGAATTTACTCATTCGTTAAAGTCATTGAGGTATTTTGAACTTATTAGTCCCTGCCTGGGACTAATAGCGATCGATTCAGCGTTGTCGGCGTATTGATCCTCTATTTGACCAAAAATATTGATGTGCATCACAATTTTAACCAAAGTTTTCATATTAAAAAATAATATAAAATTTATTATGTAATTTCTGATTGGCCAACAAAGTTGAGGGTCTTATTGCGGGCTTCCCAGGTTTCAAGACAGGTAAAAGTAAGATATCCTAAGTTTTTGGTACCTCTTCTGCGTGTCCTCGCGGGCAAACTTTTCTGATATCCAAAGTTTTCAGGTGCAAAAGATATTCAACTTTTCTGCTATTCAAGGTTTTCTCGTGCAAAAGATTTTTATATCCAAACTAAATATTCTGGTGCAAAAGATTTTTATATCCAAACTAAATATTCTGGTGCAAAAGATTTTTATATCCAAACTAAATATAATTCATTGAAGATTTTTATATCCAAACTACATATAATTCACTGACACGAACTTCAGAGAGAATTTACTGCCACATGGCTATCTGCATGCGGAAGCTCTAGTGGGCTTTCTGCATGCGGCAGCTCTGGTGCTATCTGTAGGCGAGCAAGTTGATTTCTCATTATGAGTCATTGTTCTCAGGTAGGTCGCACCCTTTTTTTGGAACTGGTTTCTTTTATAAGCGAGGTACTTCGATAATACGACATATAATCTCTAGGTTCTGGACCAAGGTTTCAACCATGAGGCCAAGACTGTGTTCTGAGTTTTCTCGCAATTGCTAGAGTTGGAATGTCAAAGGTTTCATTATCTGTTTTTAGTTCAGCCTCCTCCATGGCGGTTGCCAAAAAATATTCTAATAGTTTGTTACAGTTTGTTGTAAAATAGTTTGATGCGTGTCCAGTATTACAATTTGTTGTAAAATTGTTTGACGTGTTTCTGTGTTTAGCGTTGTATTTGTCTGGCAACGACGTGACTTTTGGTGTTGCATGTGGTGCGGCACCGGTTGGACACGATATTGCTGAAAAGAGTGTTGCTATGACGCCGGTAAAAAGGTGTTGGTGCCATCACTGAATCACTGGATGGTGTTGCGCGAAGACGTTGCGGATGGTGCTGCAGCGAAGAGGGATATTTATGATATTAAAGAGTAGCTTTGTTTAGAAGATTTTCTAAACATATAGAGTTTATTATTGGGAGACATTTATCACAAGCATTAGATTACCTATTTTTAGAAACTACATCTATGATATTAAAGAGCAGCTTTGTTTAAAATATTTTCTAAACATATAGAATTTATTATTGGGAGGCATTTACTTTTCAAGCCAGAATTTTTAAGAGATATTTTCCCTGCCATTTATCATTATTTAAATGTTTTTGTCGACACCGATATTTTTGGGAAGTTCACAACATTAACAATCATCGATATTAGATAGAGGAGTAGATTGGAATTTTTTAATAGCATTGTAAAGTAGATTAAATGGCCTCTCACCTCTCAGGCAGCTGGCTACCACCGTCTGCCACCTCTCAGGTAGCTGGCTACCACCGCCTCTCAATTTCTTGCCACCAAACACAATATGAAATTAGTCTTTACCATCTGCGGAGGAAGGTTTCCGGTGAGACTGTTGTTGGATAGGCTTCAGAGCCGAAGTCTGCAATGGCAGGAGTGGCAGCAATGGAGGAGTGGCAGAAATGGAGACTCCTTTCATTTGCGCTTCCCATCTTCAGCTATAAGCATGCAGGTTATAATCCCAGGTGATGTTATTCAGTGAGATGTCCTACATAAGCAACAATGGAGTGCATTACCTTTCTGGCCAGGTATTGTTTTATTTTCGTTTGATTCTTTTCAAATCATAAGTCTGTTAAAAATTTTAACATGCAATTAGAATTTGTCAGGTTTATATTGACAGGGTTTTTGTTGTTGACTCGCATTGCAGAGAGGAGTAAACCCCCTTTAAATATTTGGCGGTGGCGCTCGTTCATGCTCCAAATTCTTATTGAGATTTTCCTGAGTAATATTAAGAGATTTTCATGGTTGATTCCCAATGCACGGAGTAGTTGAAAAGGTAGCTGAGAAAACCCTTTTTATAAAATATTTGTATGTTCCAATTCTTCTGCTCAGTAAGATTCACTTATGAGTGTCGGGTTTTTATTGTGTATTGAGGACTCCTGTGAAAATGAAAATAAAACCAGTTTTAACCAGTTTATTGTGGTATGCTGTTAATGTGTGATTTTTAACCAGTTTTACCAGATTGATTTTCGTATGTGTTTACTTATTTTATCTGTGGTTGTTGGAGGCATTTACCGCATTGTTGGTTTAGTGCGTTGTTCGTCGAGTAAGTGCGCAACCTGTAAATCATGAATTTGGAACACAAATAGACTTAAATTGAAGTACCGTTAATTTAAATTAAAATGTATATTATTTTTAATTTAGATTGAAATTACAGTGCCATTGATTCATTTAGTTGTGTTTTAATTTTTAATTTATTAAAATAGATTTAAGTGTATAAAAATAGAATATTATAATTTTTTTAAGTGTATAAAATTACAGAAGCTGTAATTTTACAGAAAAAAGGGCTAGAATAACATTCTTTTCTGCATCCATGTTACTGAATTATAAATATTTATATAAATTCACTATAAATCTTCTTTCTTGGTCAGGGTCAATAAGAAACGTTTCTGCAATGTAATAATCCGGCGTCATACTTTTTTAATATTATACTTGCATGGCTTTCTCGCTTTTCTTTCTCTGAGTTTTAAATAGTTATTTACGGCTTCCCGTCATCATCGCTGCCTTTTATTTCATAATATGGTAATTGTTTCTAAAGGGTCTAAATAAGTTTCCTAAAATACAAACACAGAGAAGGATTGGTATACTTTATGGACTGGTTATAATTCGCTTTAAACCAACGATTTATATAGTATATAAACCTGTGTAGTATAACAATCCATATGACCTATACATTACACTTTAAATAATTTTAAATACATACATTTATATAGATCGTTGTATGAAGTACAATTTTATATGGATCCTTGCATGAAGTACAATTTTCATTCATTTTCCTTGTTTATATTATAAGGCTGAAATGGTTTCCGTTATAAATCAGGGCAACTAGACTGCTGTTATCTGGATCTAGTTTTGGTGTTGGTCACGGTTAATAAGAAATGTTTCTGCAATGGAATAATTGGGTGTCGTGCTGTTCTGTTTTTAATATTATACTTATCTGTTCAGTTTTTCTTTCTTGGAGTCTTAAAATACCTATTTATTTATTTATTTCCATTTGTAATACAGAAGGTCTAGTAGGTCTAGTATAGTTTATGGATTGGTTGTAATCGCTAAAGTTAACGATATAAACATGTGTTACTCTCTAAGAACAAATTTAAATACACTTTTATGTAGATCGTTGTATGAAGTTCAATCTTCATTAATTTCACTTGTTTATATTATAAGGTTTAAATGCCTTCTGCTATATTGTTTTTTGGGGGTGCTAGTTATATGAGTTCATATATAATTCTGAGATGTTTTATGTATGATTATTGATTCCATAGGGAGTCCCGTTGTAATCAATAAGAATCTGTTAAATCTAGGTTGATTTCCAATTAATTAATTTATTGTTAAAAGATTTATATCACTAGTTAAACTTATATTATCATGATAAAAAAATTATATCGACAAATCATTCATATAATTATATTATAAAAATATTTAATATGAACATTAATGTGGGTTTAAGTAATTTTAATTATATTATAAAAAAAATTTGTTGAGTATTCAAGAGGATTCCAATAGTTCAATATATCACTTAGACTGAGGGGGAATTGAAATAGAGAAATTTGAATCGCAATGACCAATTGAAGTAGGCTAAAAGACATAATTATTTTATTTTAATTTGCACTAATTTGAAACACAATTATTTTATTTTAATTTACATTAATCTTCTTTTTCAGGTTTCGCACGACTATATCTTCATAATATCCAACATATCATCACATCCAAGGGGAATTTAACCAATAACTTCACATCAAAGAGTACCTTAACAGAACACGCAATAATCATCTATCAAAAACCACATGAAAAATTTACATTAATTTTATTAAATTTATATTCATTTTAAATTCTTTTAATCATACACAATAAAAATTTACATAATTTTTTTATATATATATATTATTGTTAAATACATTTCTTCATAATTGTTTTTTTCATACTTATAAAATAAATTTAATAATATAAATTTCAGAAAGCAGTTTATTCGTCCAAAGTGCAAGGCGGCCATATGCCCTTGTGTGGTAACAGAAGAAATGAAATGGCGAATTGGCATCGGCGAGTAATGGAGTGGACAATTCGTTCCAATTAGTGCTTGCCAACGGCAACAATTGTCACACACTTGCAACAGCGTTGACATCGGCCAGTAATGGAGTGGACAATTCGTTTTGGACAATTCGTTCCAGTTAGTGCTTGCCAACGGCAACAATTGTCACACACTTGCAACAACTATAACCCCACGAGAATTTCTTTTCAGATAACTTGCTAATTTTTCGGTTATATAGGCAGCGACTACCGGCTGCATGCAACACTTTTTATACTTAGTTGAGTATTGTTAGATATAGATGAGGTAATAAGGAAATTTAAGGCAATTATTTTACATCTTAATTATACAATAGTGATGTTTTAATTATACAATAGTTATGTTTCAAAGAATAAAATTGGTAGTCCAAAGTATTAGTACAAAACCATATAATGTACAAGACTTTGAAATGTGAGAGAAATATCAACTATATTTTTTAATGTATCAATTAGTAACATGTAAGAGAGTCAAGAAGATTATTTATGCATATTACAAATTATGTTAACCTATAGAAGATTAGCTAGATAAATTAGTTTTTTCTATTTAATGGAAATAAAATATGAAAATATTTTGAGAGGAAAGATAAAGGGTATGGATTTTGGATCTAAAGCATTATAAGGTAACTACTTTATCCAAAAGTTATTTTTTTATATAAATATATCTGGGATATTAGATGGTTGAGATTTAGGAGGTAAGAAATTTGAGACTTAAAGGGAACATGAAATGGGAAGTAAGAGTAAAGAAAAGAAAAGAAAACCATAATAAAATAAGGAAAAGTGAGGAAAATTGTTGAGAAAAAGGTGAAGGAAAATAGACTGAAATAGATTAATAAAGTAAAATTTATGTTTTCAAGTTACTTGTGATCCCCACTTACCTTTGTTATGATGAAAAATGAAGAATGGAGAAAGAAGGGATGTAGGTATGATGAAAATAAAGAATGGAGAAGGAAGGAATGCAAGTATGATGAAAAATGGAGAATGGAGAAGGAAGGAATGCAAGTACGATGAAAAATAAAGAATGGAGAAGGAAGGGATGCAAGTGACAAAGTAGGAGAAAGGCATCTATTGTGGATCCATGTATGTTGAGGATTTGTCAAGGAAAATGGTGGTGAGAGGTAGAAAGGAAGAGATGTATAGAGTTTAAAAATTTGAAAATATAGAAAGAAAGATATAAAAGGAGAAGAACATGTACAAGACAAAATGGAAAATCAATATATGGAAAAAGGATTTTGAAATTGATCTTCGTGTAATTATAAATATATTTATTCAAGAGGTACCATGATGCATTTTTGAAATAGAGCAAATTAATCTTGAGGGGGGAAGGAGGTCCTCTTGATATGAGCACACCAGTAACATATATGTGGAGTTTATGGAGTAGATTAAGGTCTGAGTTGATCACATGAAGTTTGTGATATTTGGTTGTATTAAGTATGTTTGTCTTATTTTTCCTACATTAATTACTATAGGTACCCTATTATACCAAGGACAATGTATCATAGGGTGAGGCTCAAAATTATCATCTAACTTTTCTACGATCCTACATGATTGTGTCTCTAGAATATCCATTAGTGAAGGCACACTGAGCTTTGAGAAAATTTGTCATGAAGGTGTATTACAAGTTAATGGTATCCCTCTTGATTATTTTAGTATTTATCATACATTTTTGGAAGATTGGTATTCTTTTAGGAAGGATGCCCAATGAAGTGATTATTAGAGACTAGGCTTGTGTTGTTACAACAAGCATGCATGCACACACAACACTACCAAGGGCTTCTTCCTTTTCCAATACAATCCTTTACATTAAATGAAATATAGAATTATGGTCCATGGAGTAGAAAAAATAACCATGTGATCCTTAAGTAGTGAATAGATTATTCCTCTCTTGATAAATAATGAAACTTGCTTACCTAGTGTCTGTAGATTTCCCAGGCATGGATATGCAATTTGATTCTCCCTCCAATTTATCATGACCCCTTTAAGAGGGACCCTTTATGAATAACTAGAACATTTATATTAAAATTATAAGGCATGAGTAGTAGAATACAATTTTCGACATGATAATTACTTCCTACTATTTTTCAAACAATAAATTTTATGCCACTGCTATTATTGAATAATTATACTCATAAAATTCCAACATTATTTTGCAACAAAGACATTAAATATCATAGAGACACAACCATTCAAAATAGACACAAAATATTTTCACCTCGAAAACCTAACCTTGGGAGAAAATCCAACAATATTTTCTTGAGGAGAAATTTTCTTTCAACAACGTTTATAAATAAGATATCTTTTACAAATCTATGCCAATATACAAGTCAAAATACAAGTCAAACTTGGTCAAATAACATCAAGTCAACATTGGTAAAAACGCTTAGAAAATCAAAAGTCAACACTAGTCAAACAATAAAACTTTACAGTCAACTCAACCTAGTCAAACTTGGCACTACGATCTGTGGTCAACCCGCTCGTGCGACCCACCGACTAATCAAATTGCAATCATATCCACATGTCTAGTCTTGGGTCAAAGATGTGGTTAAACTTGTACATGTGGCCTCCAAAAGCTCGACCAAACAATTAGTCAACTTCTCAGTCAAAATTTGTCAAAGATAGCTTAGTCAAGTTCAGTTAATTCATTGGTTAATCAACCCTTCCTTCTCACATGTGCGGCCAAAACAAGAGTGAAATAGAATAGATGATCTACAACAACAAATTTTCTCCTTGGGAAAATTCCTCCTCCACTAGTAAAGATTGAGTGAGTTTGCTATGTTGATTTTTTCCTCTCGCATGTTGTCTATTTATATAAAGCTCTAAGGTTGAGTAGAGACGCATCAAGTTGGTTTCTTATCACAATAAACCCCCTCACTAATGGAGCCTACATCACAACTCAACATCAGACTAGAAATGTTTACCCCACTTGGGTGAAAAGCCCCAATCAATAAACAATTCAAACTCGCTCTGTAAAAGATAGATCACTCCATCCCAGAGCACAAAGTGAGTGTCATGGGCCATTCACCCCTAGCCAAACAAGAATGCCCCCATGGGTGAATGTATCATTCTCCCCTAGTCAAATCAACATGACCCCATGAGAGAAAATTTTCCCCTAGGGGTTTTATCCCTAGCCAAATTAGTAGGGCCTAATGGGTAAATGTATCATTCCCCCACTGGTCAAATCAAGGTGATACTGTTGGAGCTATGGAAGATCTCCTTCCAAAATATCCACAATAAGAAACTTATAAGGATCCAATCCCTATTGGAAAAAGGAGAGAATCTCCAAGAAGATAAAGTATTGGTGATGTTGTATGATCTTTGTTCTTTTGGCCAAAGAGTGTTGTTAAGCGATGCGATGGCGAGGAAGGTTGAATAAGTGCTCACTTGTTTTTTTGATAGTTTTTGGCATAGAAAGAAAAGTGATGATCCTTCCAAGCCTTTCAAAAATAGTCTATCCCAAATTAGAAAATAAGTTACCTTGGGTCATAATTTATGCCCCTAAATCTATGTCCAAATAAAAAAAGTGTATGCAAATTATATTAAACTTATATTTATAATAAATGAAAAATACATCTATATAATAATAATAACATAGAAATGAGCTCAATGACACTGAGACTTTATTTTAGGAAAATGATAACATCCCTTCTATTAACTAAAAATGATAATATTTTTTTTTAAATAAAGATTAATGTATAAAAGAATGATAATGCTCTTTTTTAATATAAAACAATTTATAAAAATAATAAGTAATAAAAGATATTAGGAAAATTTTGATAAAATAATTAATAAAATATATTAGGAAGAAAATCCTTTATTACAAATTCAATACCAATTTTTTTTTATAACCTAGGTAAGAACGTCGTCATTTTATTTTATTTTTATCTCAGATGCCAATCACTGATCGAATATGAAGTTTTCGGAATATGGGCTTTTGTTATTCCCTTATAATTGGGAATATAAGCAACTAACAGAGGATTGATACTTAGCTTATCATTGCATGTGTGTTTTACCAAGTGTCTCATTCACGATAAAACGTGCTGATCGATCGGTGGCAGGTTCAGGACCTTGGATTTTGCTCACTGTGTCTTTCTCACACTGGAATCGTGTCCCACCTCTTTCAATGACTCCTGTTCTGTTTCAATCAACAACGTAATCTTAGTTATGCCCCACGAGTCCATTTTTTCAACATTACCGCTTTGTTCGCCGCTGATTTTCTTCATACCTCCCATGCCTTTCGATCATACAGAATCCCCACCACAGGGCCTAATGGCATTCAAAGGCACCATACTCTACGATGCAATTGGTATTTACGTGATACGAGAATGCTGAAAGTAGAAAATCATCATGGTTTCAATTTCCATCTGGTCATGCTTATCAATGTAACACAGTGCAACAAGGGGAATTTTAAAGGTTTTTCCATTTCAGTATTTAGATTATTGATTCCAGATATATCATGATAATAAAAGCAGTGTAAATTCATTTTATTCCCATAGGTATGATAAATTTTTTTAATAATGAAACTTTACATCAAGTAATTTGAATTTTATTAATGTAAAGTAAGTTTACAATTAAACAGAAATGTTATTGATATTATATAAGTGCATCAAATTTATATTAAAAACACACAAAAATAAATAAATATATTTTTAAATCTCAACCATATACCATTAATTTAATTAAAAATATATATATTTTTATTATCAATATATTTTTTAATGATTATGTTCAATTATTTAAAAATTATATATTTCTTTACAACTATGATTTGAATTAATTGGTTAGTAAAAACAGATAAATATCAAAACACTTTTTTTTTTTTAAATTATAAAATTTAAACTAAATTATAATTTTATTTCCAATTATTATTATTATTAATAAAGACAATAATATATAAATTAAACATATATACATTCTAAAAGATTATGTAACAACATTTTTAATTATATGGATTTTATTTCAATATCATGTTCAACACTATAACTTATTAATCTACATGTTTAAAAAAACATAATTCATATATATGACATTTTTTTGATTAATTAATTTAACTAAAATGATAGAATAGACATAACTGCTTTTGAGAATATCATTAATCTTTAATTTATTACTCTTTCTAAAAATATTTTAAAATATTCTCTCAAAATTAAATCCCTGCCATCTATTTAATAATTATTAATAATTAAATTAAAATTCTACAAACTATATCTATAAAATAAACAAACTATAATAATAAGAGAATTAGTTTTTCTTTTGTTTTCAATTATTTTAATTATATATATATATATATATATATATATATATATATATATATATAAACAAAAGAAAAAATAATTCTCTTATTAATTAAAATAACTTAAGCAGCCTCACTATTTTATAGAAATTAAATTTTGATCTATTTTATATATTAAAAAATGTAACATAAATCATAAAATATTACAAGTGATCTTTTTATTACCTCAAAAGATTTGATTTATTGGTGATTAGGATGAATATATATTGATTATAATTATATCATATTAATATAATTTTTTTGGAGGAAAAGTTAAATTTGTTGGAGTTAATGCTTACATTCCATATTTAAGAAGTTGGTTTGTGATGGTTGAGAAATTCTCTCAACCTCTCTATCTAATTTAGGAATAAGTTGGATCTCAGAAACTCTATTTAAAAGAGTAATATGAATGTAATCGTGTGTGAGTGTGTTTACACATACACCAGTTGTGCATAATATGATTGTGTTTCTGTAATTGTGTGTGTGAGTGTGTTTACACATACACCAGTTGTGCATAATATGATTGTGTTTCTGTAATTGTGTATGATTTAACGATTTTTATCTTGGTATCAGAGCTAGTATGGACCTGAACCTGGTCTTCCTTATGAAATAGAGAAACTGATTATCAAACGCCTGTACCCTAGGGCGAGAGGGGATGACAAGAATGCGTCTAATCTCGAACAGTTTGTAGAAGGTCAAGACGGCTATTGGCGCAGCCGGCTGCTGATCAAGGGTAACATTCGTCACCATTCCACTCAGGCCACGGATGCCATTCCGCTCAGGCTGGGATTTTCCATCGAGGAATGCAAGAACAAGTTGTTCGATCTGTCAATAGTTGATTTTGTTTGAAGCCCTCAGCTGTCCGTCTCTTGACATACTCTCGTATGTTGTAATCGGGGAACCTGCTAGCAGTGCGTAATAGCGAGCGAAAGAGGGATCGAACCTGTGGCATCGAGGGCGGGCGTCCAACCATCGTCGCCATGCCTGACAGTTTTCCTGTCAACAAAATGTTGCTCATTTAAACCCTTGATGAAGTTGTGTGCCAATGTTGTTTTTTGACAGTCGATTCCAAACGCCCAGTTATAATTGAATCCGATCGAAAGAGGTGAGGAACGCACGGTTTTTTCCCAAGCCTGTAAGATCATTTTTTTTCCTCAACAGGATTTTTCTCGCCATTTTAGAAAAGGTATTTTATTTTGTCTTCTCTTTTATCATGGAGTTTATGGTGTTAGACAAATTCAGTGGTTTGAATTTTCCCTCATGGAAAGTAAAAATACAACTGCAATTAATGAATAAAAACTTGTGGGGAATAGTGAATGGTTCACCTACAGATGCCAAAGAGTTACTTGAATGGAAAAATAGAGATGACAAAGCTAAGTCTATTATTGGACTTGCTCTTTCTGATTCGCAATTACATCATGTAGATCTTACTAAAACATCAAAGGAAATATGGGAACATTTGGCTCAATTGTTTGGTGTAAAATCTACAAATGCAAAATTTTCCATAAAGCTGCAATTATTTAGTCTGAAAATGAATGAGGAGACATCTATGTCCAGTCATATAAATAATTTAATGTCTCTTTTAAGACAATTAAGTGAAGCTAGGACTAGGGTGGACGATGAAGATGCTAAAGCTGTATTATTAAATAGTCTTCCTTCAAGTTATAGTAATGTTGTTTTCACTTTGAGTCAAATGTCTAGACAAACATTGCAAGAGACAATTGCAGCACTTCTGGGGTAGGATAGGCGACTGAAACCAGAGGATGCCGAAGAGAACTCTCATGTAGAAAATGCCTTGTGGACAAAGTCAAGGATGAGAAAGAAAAATGCAAACAAAGGTGACATTGAATGCTACTATTGCAGGAAAATTGGGCATACAGCGTGGAATTGCAGAAGTCATGCTAGTGATGTGTTAAAAGGGAAAGAATCAGCAAATATAACCACAGATGAATACCAATTGAATTCCGATGATGAATTCAATGAAGAGAGTGAACCTATTAAACTCTTTTAAAAATAACCAGCAGTTCAACTATGTGTCTGATGCCAGTACTTAAAGATCAAGTAGCAGTAAAGCTCAATATGGATGGTTGGCCAGATAGTATGGCAGTTGCGGATCTAGGGAAGGATCCCTCATTAGTGGTAGACATGGAAGTGGTTTCTTAATGAGGTTATGCGAAAGATTGGGATGTTGTCCAGTAATTGACTTCGAGAGGTCTTTGATTCGGGAGTTGAGGGAACTCGGGAATCCAACTTGCCAACTACACCTTTCCGAGGGTTATGAGGCAACTTGATGGAGCATCTACTGATAAGCTTAATTATTTTGTTATTTTCATGTAATGTAATCATTAAGGGGGATGTTGGAGTTAATGCTTACATTCCATATTTAAGAAGTTGATTTGTGATGGTTGAGAAATTCTCTCAACCTCTCTATCTAATTTAGGAATAAGTTGGATCTAAGAAACTCTATTTAAAAGAGTAATATGAATGTAATCATGTGTGATTGTGTTTACACATGCACGAGTTATGCATAATATGATTGTGTTTATGTAATTGTGTATGATTTAACGATTTTTATCTAAATTTCACCCATAAACTACATTTAAACTTTTTTTATCTCCTTTTTTAAAAGTTTGTTGATTGCAATTTCCTAAATAAATATGTGGTTTAGTTTTTTCTAAAAAGTTTCGTACCATTCATGAATCATACCCTTAATTAAAATTGTCCTACATTATTGGTATCCCATTCAAATTTTACATATATATAATTCTAATTCAAATTATATATATATATATATATATATATATATATATATATATATATTACAGAAATCAAATCACATCCAAGGGACGACCTAATCAAAGTTGTTGGCAGCTGACGTCAATTGGATGACCGAAAGTTATCGCAGGATCCAAGAAGTCGTTTCTTTAATTTTACTTTTCATTACTCCAACAACTCTTCATCATTGAATTATGTATACCACTCAATTCCCCTCATTATTCAATTTTTTCCTCCTAAATTGCGACTTCCTGTTCCTTATACAAATAGATACAGTGATTGATGGACGATAACGGGAAAAAATCTGTGGTGGTGTAAGGTTAATTTACTTTTTCATTTCTTTGTTCAACCATTTTCTCTATAAATAGAAGCGAGAAGTTTGACAACCACAGGCACATTTGCAATTTCCATTTGCCTTTCAAATCGAATTAGACTTTAGTTGCAGCAATACTATGGTGAGATCTAAATTATGAAAGATCCATGTCTCTTTGCTTAAATATATAGACTGTATTTTGTTAATTGCTTAGATTGATTAACGTATTGTGTTGTTTTGAATAATGGAAGAAGATTATTAAAAGAAAGGATTTCCTGGTATGGACATGAATTCTGAGGTTTCGAAATGGATGTCGCTCGAATCAGCGGTATGCTTTCCAAACCAATCAGAGGAAGCCTTACAAACTAAAACAGAAGAAGAAGAGGGAGAAACGGAGAGATTCAAACGCCCCCGGACAAGTTTGGACAATGAAGATGATGTGGAGGAATTTATGGCTTTGTTAGACAGAATCGAAGAAACAAAGAAACTCTTGAAAAGAAAGAGCATGAATTTCAGTGGTAGTAGTATAAGCGCAGGAGGAGGTATTAATGCAGTGGAGGGAGATCAGATGTTGACGGCCCCGCCCCTCATGCACCAGCCACAAGGCTTGTCAGATGCTGGTCAAAGCAGTACATCGCCCTGGAAAGCCTCTTTCCAATGGGAGGACTTCAACCTAACTAATTCCGTTTCTGCACAAACAGATTTAAGTGGTGTTGCAGCTAAAGAAAAGAATAAAGAAGCAGAAGAAAGCGTTCAAAAGGGTAACGGCCCTTTTAAAACGAGAAGTTTTCTGGATTTGGTTACGCCCGCTGAATGCTCGCATGATCACGTGGATGATGTAAACAACGAGGAGGAGGACGTAGAAGCCCCTCCAGGGTTAGAGCTACAGCTATTCCCCTGTCGGTAATGTGATCTACCTGTACCTGTATACTGTGTCCCCGCAGGGTGATGATTCCCTACCATCCATTACTCACCCACTCTGTTATGTTGGGGGTATGATTGTAACAAGTCATGGAGAATTCCTCCCGTAACTCTGCTCCATTAAACATTTTATGTTTTATTATTTTTTTAATACCAACAGTAGTATTTCAGAATCTATGAGGGTAATTCATTGGGATTAAGTGAACTTTGACTTGACAAGCCAGCCACAAGCTCTGATTGGTTTTACCTGCTCACTCTGATCGTACTGGATTGTAACTTAAACTATGTACGTCATGATTGCCGGAACAAACTTATTCAATGATCTGTAATCTCATTTCATACTTAGTGATGCCATACATGATAACATGTTAAAAATAATTAAAAATTCATAATAATATTTTACAATTATATGTTTTTTTAGAGATTGATTGAACGTTACAACGAATATTACATTCGTAAAACTTTTTTTTATCAGTACGTAAAAAGCATGACTTTATTTTAATATAGGATGATTTACATAAATAACATATTTTCTGGCAAATACCATAGCAGATAAACAAAACATAGACATATCAAGTCTATGAAAAAATCACCATATAGACAAAACCTCCTATGAACTGCGAGGAGGAGAAAAGAAGTGTGTGACCATACATACGAAATAGTATGATATTTATATACAAACCAAAAGGTTAGGCAGGATAAGCAGATAAAAACCCTACTGATATCGCAACACCTTCTATAAGGAGAAGGAAAACTGTCATCGCACAAAGACTGTGAGAAACCAAGTGGCCCAAAAGAAAACCAAGATGAGAAAGCAAAAATAGTAAGATAAAAGAAAAAACAAATATAGATTATGTTCTAGGAAGGGAGAAATCCTCTATATGATAAGTAATGTTACGCAGAAGAATGTCCATTTTCCAATTACCCCGCTGAAGTAGTAACCTTTTCTTTGAAAAACTGTCTGCTTGAACATTTTGTGACCTGTCTACATTTTTGTGACCTGTCTACATGTTGAATAGAATAATCATTTTTTCCTTTCCAATAAAAATCTATTCCATTCATCCATCCTGTTAATAATTGATTTTTTATGGAAATTTTCCCTATGACATGATCAATTATGATTTTAGAGTCTCCGTAGATGTGTAGAGCCGGAATGTCAAAGAAAGTATTAAGATATACTGAGATATAGGAGACCTGAAAGTGCCATTGCTTCAGCCTTGTTGTTTGTACCTTCTCCTCCATTCCAGTGAATGTAGAAGTTCTGATGTTCATTCATGGAGATGAAAATACCGCAGGCACATATTCCATTTTGCGCTGCTTGCTGACTTTGTTTTTACATTATTTGTTCTGAGGCAAAGAAGAGTTATAGAGGGAGATGATCTTGTAGTAAATTTGCTCAAAATTTTCCAGCTGGTTTTGAAACAGAACTTTGTTCCTCCACTTCCAAATTATCCAAAATACAATTTCTGGGATGGATCTCCATGAGGATTTCTGTACACTCCACCATTCAAGTGAGTCTTTAGAGCATTTTATAAGACTGAAGCCTAAATAAGAAGATAGTTTCATCCATACCTGAGAGGAGATGTTGCAATTAAGGAACATATGAGAGTTATTTTCCCCTTCAGCTTTATAAATTAAGCAAAAACCTGGTCTTGTCTATTGTCTCTTTTGCAGCTTTTCCCATATGAAATTTTTATTATGGAAAACCAACCAAGAGAAAATAATAATAATTTTGTAAAGAACAACTGCTTATTAGAGCCATAATCGAGTTACAGAGCCGATTAAAAATGAGAATAAGCATGTGAAATGTGACAGCATGTTTCGTAAAATGGCGTAGATAATCACAAAGGATAATATATCTGGCTACGGGTGAGAATTTAACAGCCTGTATACACTGTTGTACACGGCCGCCTGTCTATCTAGTGGCACTGCATAAAAAGTTCTCACTGCCATGGTTTTATAATTATGTTAATGAGTATTTAGGTATATTTATTTTGGAGTAGGTTTTTAAAATTTTAATTATCAATCATATAAATTTATCTTAAATATTTGTAATTTTTTTATGAGTATATATTATCTAAATATTTTGTTGAATTATTTAATTTTTAAAATTTTTAAAATTTTTATTTGGTGGACATTAGCAAAATTTCAACTTTATGACAAATGAACAACATTACACATCATAGAACAACAATACACATCATAGTGGGCTGCAGAATCAACCTTTTGGCTCAATAATTATTAGTAATGTTAATAGATATGTCTATTTTAGAATAGGGATTATAAAGTTTTAATTTAATTATAGCACCGAGAAGGCTCTCCAACCCAATAATGTTTAACATTGATTAAGTCAAATTACATAAAAGTTAAATAAAAATAAAAAAGTAAAATTAAATAAAAAGATTAATGTAATGTAATGTAAACATTTTAACTAGGTCAAATTCAAAAATAAAAACAATAAAAAAATAACCATATAAAAATAAAATAATAATAAAAATAAAAATGCTTATGGTATTGACCCATGGTATTCATGTGTATTATAGCCTATTTAAATGAGTAGATTAAACCAGCTTAGATCCATCTTAACTTTGAATATACCAACAGCTAAGAGGGATCAAATCTCGATTCTCTTGATATGCAAACCTATTTTAGAGTGAAGACTTGGTAGATCTAGAGTTAAGATAGATCCACATAATATTCTAGAATATTTTTAGTAGCATACGCTAATGAAAAGCTAAAATTTATTTCCTAAGTAGTATACATGTTTTCTCTTTTTAATTAAATTTATTAATTAAAAAAAATGTTATATGAACAAGTGTCATATGAGAAGAGTTGTGTTTTTTTTGGGTATTTAATATTGAGAATTCATAGTATTGGCCCATGCCATTGTAACAACAACTATATACAAATTAAGAATCTCCATGGTTAAGAATCTTATTACTTGTCTTTTAAAATGTATATATATATTTAGCACATATATTAATTAATTTTTCCTATTGGGCTTTGGATTGATGGTGAATGGGTTTACTTATAATGCACTCCATGAGTATAGTCTTTTTATCTAGAATTGGACGATATAATTGAAAACAAGTTTGTGATTTTTTGGTGTTTAAAATACATTTTAGAATGCACAAATAGATTCATCACCATGAAAAATCCTAGAAAAGTCAAATTCTATAGATTAAATAACTTAAACTCAAGTTCTTAAAAATCTTTGTTGTATTTTTGTTAAAGTTTACAAAAACACTCTTAAAAACGTTAATTTCATGTACTAGTTAAACTATATCATTCATATATATATATAACCAAACCAACCTGTGTATTAAGATAATCAATAAAATTAAAAAAGTTTCATATCACATAAAATGTTATTTGGCCCAGCAGTGTTTAGAGATGCAAAGAGATGGGTAAAAGTTTATATTCATTTAATTTTGGAACTATTAAGTTTTAAGATGGACCAATCCCTCTAGGTTCAAACTTTAATTTTAATACAAAATTAAGAAACTTTATCTAGAATTAAATGAATTGATAAATAAGAGTTAAATGAATTAATAAATCCAAAATAAAATGGACTTAGGCTAATTTATTTATTAATATTTTTCCTTTTTAAAAAAAGTATGGCGATAAATAAAAACTAAATGAATTAATAAATCCAAAATAAAATGGATCTAGCCTAATTTAATTATTAATATTTTTCCTTTTTTTAAAAATATGTTGATTAATAGTAATAATTATTCATATTTTTTCTTTTAAAAAAAAATATGGTGATTGATAGTAATAAAAATGTCTGGTTTCTGAAATAGAACTATTGCATAGTTGCTCATATTCCACACTACTACTATATTCAGAAGCACAAAATAAATTCTAACCCAAGCTTTATGGCACCTCTGGCTAAATATTCTAAACAAGTGCGTTTTGTAAACTTTGCAAAAAACTCCTAACAACAAAATATACGTACATAACGTCAAAGGATTTTGAAACATAATAAAAAGGTCTAACGGCTAATAGTGCTCTCTATTCTGTTATCCCTTGGAGTTCAAAATATTCAAAATATACGTACATAACGTTAAAGGATTTTGAAACATAATAAAAAGGTCTAGCAGCTAATAGTCCTGTCTATTCTGTTATCCCTGGTTCCTACCTCGTGGGCTGTCTTGGTCTTTTTCTTGTTCATCGCTGGTTCTTCAATGCTTGAAATCTGCTCAAGGACAAACTGAGCTACACTAGTGAAAAGATTTTCATGCTAGGGGAGTCTAACACCCATTGTAACCAACTCTATTCTCACTTTAATTTAGGACTTCTCCAATTTGCTTTGCAGTAGTGCAAATTTTTCATTTCATTTTCCTCAGTTGCATTCCTCTATTGCAGAACATTCAACGTACCCTCCATTACTTCTAAAACCTGTCCAAGAGCTGATTCGATTTCTCCTATTCATTCCATTTATTGGATTTCTTCTATTCATTCTAGTAATTGGATGGCCCACGGTCCGCCATGGCAAGTCTATTTGGCCTTTCTCCTATAAAGCCAATTCGTAGCCCATGGACGTCAGCACTTTAAACTACTGCAACACATCCTCGAAGAAGAAATGCACCAAGAAATCCTACTCTCCCACTGTTAATAATTCATTGTAACTCTGTCACTAGAGTTCTCAGCGATAGCACATCACAAAAGTGGATATTGGCATCACCATCTTTCAATCGACATCCCAAGATTTTCGAATCCATTTTTGGATTGCGTAGAGCATGGGATATATCTAGAGGGGCAATGCAAGTAATTCCATTCTACCAACATTGAATGTAGAAACAAGGTCGAGGCCCTTCTCACATTGATATTCTAGTTCCCACCTTGGAGTACTAAATTCTACTGCCACCTGTGTGAGCGAGGGGATCGAGTTGACTGCCAAATGTTATAACTATTCTGACATGAGTATTATAATTTGTGATCGTGGCATTAATATGAGCGTCCAATATTCCTTCTTTGCAAGCTCCGGTGATATCGCATTTGATCATATAAATAATTTCCTTCAGCTAGAGTTTTCCCTTGTATTCGTGTGGAACCACCAACTACCTTTATCGTTTGAATTATTCCCTTGGGTATTGTCCATTATTTTCATGGTAAGGGAAAATTTATAAATCGCCTATTATCCAATTCCAAAGATCCATGTGTTTCTTTGTTTGGTATTTTTTCAGTAATTGGGTTCAATTATCTGAACACGTGAGAAAGTCAATTTGCTCAAATCGTTTGAATTGCAGCATAATCCTTTGCAATAAATAAGGGAGGGCAGAGTTTTGAGCCTTTTGTTTTCAAAACTTTTTGAATAACTACGAATGAGGTTCCCATCATAGTTATTTTTGTAATTTCTTGTATTTAGTTGGATTGTTGTTTGTATACCTCAACTCTTAAGCATATTTAGCTTTTATTTTTTAGTTTACGCAATTATAATTATTTTTTATTTTTATATAATTTTATTTAGTCAAAATATTTGTATTAATAATTATAATTAATATTTTTTTAAATATAGTTTGACTCAATTAAAATGTTTAGATAATTTAATTCTCATTCTGAAAATGAGAAATATTAGTTGCTTAGAAATAGGTCGACAAAATTTTCTCCTATATGATTTTTACCAAACCTTTTTTTTGTCAAACACATTATGCATTATAGAACCCTCAATTCAAAAATAACAAGAAATTCCATATCTTCTATATTGGGTTGAAGAGTGTTTCTCAACTCAATGATATCTATGGTAAAGTGGGGTGAATATCCATGGTTTAAAATCTTGTTATATTGTAAGTATTAAGTTTTTATATACTTATTATTGAAATTTAAATATGAAATTTAAATATGATTACAAAATTATTATTTTAATTTATATTGTAAAATGAATATTAATTTATAGCTACTATTTATTGGGCCTAAGTTTTAGCAGAGTATGGAAGAGATGTTGTAAGATTATGTGATGTGATGTGATGCTATGTTATGTAAATTTTTAGACTCAGTAAACAAGTAAATAAAATATAAAAATAAAAATAACCTTACGTTAAACATTTTTACTCGATCAAAAATAAAAATAAAGATTTTTTTTAAATAACTCTACATTAAAAGGTTTTTGAGCTCCAGATTTATGAGAAACCCTCGTATTGACCCATATTATTCATGTGGAATATAGCATATTTAAAGGAGGAAATCCAGATCCACCAGGCACGGAGAGAGAAATCTCTTTTAGAGAGAAATGAGATTTGATACCTCTCCAACCTTGATAGATTATGAGTTAAGTTGGATCTAGAATAGTATATTTTAATGTGATAAAGGGTTTAGATATATGTCAAAAATAACTATAATACTTTCTGGTTTTAGATTTAATTAAAATAACGTTATAAAAGTAAATTCAAGAAAAATATTTTAAATATGTTTTGATTGTGAAATGAGAGATGATTTTTGGACATGTGGTATTGATGAGCCATGGTATTGACCAATCGTATTATAACAAATGCCATCTACAAATTAATAGTATCTATGGTAAATTGGGCATGAATATCCATGGCTAAATATTGTTATATTGTATGTATTAAATCTTTTTTGTGTTTATTAATTAAATTTAAATGTAGCTACAAAATAATTATTTTAATTTATAAGGTAAAATGAATTTTGACACATAAATACTATTTATATGCTATATACTTTAATGTGATATATTTTATTATAAAAAAGGCAAAATTACAATATAACAAATTGAATTTTATTATTTTTAACTTTTTAAGAATACTATAATATCTACCCCATACCCATACCAGGATTTACATTACTTTTAACCTTTTATTATTATTTAATTCAACTCATATGTAAATGTTTAGAAAACATTTAGGTATTAATATATATTCAATATATTGAGCCTACATGTAAAAATATTTACATACTTTCTTACATTATACCTACACATCAAGCCTCTCTCAACACAATTAGCTAACCATATACATAGAAATGTGAACATGAACATTATGATTATAAGAGTAAGCAAGAAAAGCTTTTTAATTTTCCTTGAAGAAAATTTATTGTCCATCCTTCTCATCATAGATAGTGGAACCCATGAACTCCACTCCTTCCTCTTTTCCAACACTAATATCATAAACTTTAGAGTTGAGAAAAAAAAAAAACTTGTAGAAAATAATGAATTTAGCCTCAGGGCTACTCAAATAGTGAACCGACTAAAAGACATTGTCTTTACTCTTCTACCACCGCATCAAAACAAGTTCTAGCGAGTGAATAAAACTCCATAGCATATAACACCTTTCCATTCGTGAACTTCAAAACTCTATATCATCCACCCAATCCTTGTCATAGTTTAATTGATAAAGGTATGTTACGTGAATATGCTTAACAAAATTAATTGGTTTACCAATAACTACTTAAGAATCATTGAAGATGATTATGGATACCATTGTCTAGCTTTTTTGGTAGCTCTACAACTCTCGGAGCATTGAGAAACACCTTAATAAAAATGTCTATTCCCCTTCAAATTATGGAAGACACGCATTTTAGCCGTACAACACCTGCATTGAGAGACACCTTAATAGAAGAGACTATTCCGCTTCAAATTATGGAAGACACCCGTTTTAGCCGTATAACACCCCTCGGAGCATTCAGAGACACTTTAATAGAAGGGTCTATTTCGCTTCAAATTATGGAAAATGCCCATTTTATTAGACTCCAGGGTTTTAGGATTGGAAACAAGATAGATACTTACTAATAAAAGTGGGATGACTACTAATAAAAGTGAGAGAGTTCTTAGAGAAACTTAAAATGAAACTAAAACTACTCAGAATAGTGAACAAAGAAAGTTGTGTTGGGATCTCAAAAAACCTAAACCTAACAATAGTTATCAAAATTACTATTGAAAAACATAGCCAAAGAATAAAACCCCACACTAGTGAATGCAACCAAACCAACTAAAAACATAAAACAAGCAAACCAATAACCCACAGGACAACCAAAGGAAGGAACTAATCGATAAGGGGTCCAAAAGAAAAAACCAACACTCAGCCAACTAGAACTCGATGAAAACCTAATATCTTTAAAAATGAAAAGAGATTTGATCCCTCTTAGTGCTTCTTATATCTAGGGTTAAGATAGATATAACATGATCTTAATGAATAAATGAAATTTAACCATAAAAAATAAATACACAAATCAATATTTAAAACAAAATAGCAAAAACTAAAAATATTTTAATTTACTTATGCTAAAATACAAAATTCCATGCTTGCATTAAAGCTTCTTTAATTTAATGAAAACCACATTTACTAAAATTGTGATCACCACTTAGCAGTCCATGACTATTGGTAATTATTCAAATTTGTACATTTGCAAGTTTTATTTAATTAATTAGAAATGTAAACAAGAATATCTTTCAGAATAATCACATCATTATCTTTAGCCTTCCATGGCTACTGGTAACAAATAAATAAATTGGGAAAGAATAAGTAACAAGGATGCATAAAAAATCCATTGATCCTAAAGAAGAAATAGCAAGGATGCATCAAAGTGTAGAAGTGGCCGCTAGAAACTAGCCATTAGGAATTATTTATTTAATGCTACTTTTTGGAGATTCCGGTGATTGAATCCAGCGGAAAAAATTGAGGTTAAATCTTGATTTGTATTATTTAAAATGGTTTTTTAACTGCATATTTGGATTCAGCACCCTGAAAAACCCCTGGGACGCTTTGATTGTGCAGAAATTAGAACTTGCGATTTCAATAAATTGCAAATCCGGAAAAACCCACTAGAAAAGCTTCCAAAAAGTCTCTTTAAAGACAACTCCAAATGTAAATGTAAAGAGCCTAGTTGGGGTAGATCTCACATGAAAACATAAACATGTAGATCTCACATAAAAACATAAACTTGTAAATGTAAATGTAAATGTAATGTTTAACATTTAACATTTTTAATCTAATGTCGTCCCTATTTAAAAATATATCTAATTATCTGTTAAAATCTAATTGTTTGTATGTATAAAGAGAATATAAATTTAAAATATAAAGGGGTTTAAGAACACTCGAAAATAGATGTATGGTAAATAAATAAAAATACAAATAAACTAGAGGTATGCTAAATAAATAAAAATATAAATAAACTAAAGGTAGGGTAAATAAATGAAACCTCCTTTTATATTAATTCCATAAAGCTCTTTATATTTAATAAAAACTCAACAAATATGTTTTATTTAGGTGAAGTCTATGAGTCAAATACATGAGACAAATAATTATTAATACCATGGGCCAAAAACTCAAAAAATATGTTTTATTTGAGTGAATCCTATGTGCCAAATACATGGGACAAAAAATTATTAATAGCGTTGGCCAAACACCATATTTATAAAATAAATATAAAAGGGGTATAAAGATGTATGATAAATAAATAAAAATATATCAAATAGGATTAGAAATCAACATCTAATTATATACCAAGCCTATGGGCCAAATACCATGGTAAATAAAAGATATATGATAAATAAATATAAATATAAATAAAGCAGAGGTATAGTAAATAAATAAAACCTCTTTTTATATTTACTCCATAAACCTCTTTATACTTACTAACACTCAAAAAATATGTTTTGTTTTGATATCTATGGGCCAAATTATTATTATTATTAAATATAATATTCATATTAATATATTATAATATTAATATTATTAAATTTAATAATCTTGGATTAATACAATATTAATTTTTTTATATTATAATATATATTAATATATCATGATATATATTAAATCTAGATATATATGAGAGGGAATAACAAAGATATAGAGTGATAAAGGTGGAGAGAAGAGTGAAAAGGGAGAGATAGGAGATCAAACTGGATAGGGGAGAGGAGGAATGAAGAGAGAGCGATGGAGATGAGTCAGAGATGTAGAGAAGGGTAAGAGAGGGAGAGGGAGACACAAAGATGGAGGGGGAGGGAGAGAAGGAGAGAGGAAGGGAGATACTGAGAGGATTGGAGGGTGGATAGAGAGAGATGGGGGAAGAGAGAGGAAGGTAGAGAGAAAGGCAAAGATAGGAAGGATGAGAGAGAAGAATTGCAAGAGAGGAGGAGAGAGGGAGGGAAGAAGAAATACATAGAGAGTGAGAAGTGGTCAGAGAGGGAGTGACAAGGGAGAGATGGAGAGAGAGAGAGTATGTTTAGGGGTGAGTTAAAAAGACAAATAAATAGAGATAGAGAGAACGAGAGAGGGAGGGATATAGTAACATAGAGAGAGAGAGAGAGAGAGAGAGAGAGAGAGGGAGTGACAAGGAAGAGAGAGGATCAGAGAGAGAGAGAGAGAGAGAGAGAGAGAGTTGGGGAAGAACTAGGATCATAGGGAAGAGAGAGATAGAGAGAGAGGATTGGAGTGAAAATAGAGAGAGAGAGAGAGAGGAGAAATGAGAGACAATACTTTTGAGAGAGAAGGAGAGTGATGGGGGAAGATAGAGGATCGGAGGGAAAAAAGATTGAGTGATGGGGGAAAAGCGAGGGAGGTAGGAGATAAAGGGAGAGAGAGGAAGTACGAGACATCGAACTTGAGAGAGAGGAGGAAGGAGCGAGGGAAGAAGAAATACATAGAGTGAGAAGTGGAGAGAGAGAGAGGGAGTGACAAGGGAGATATGGAGAGAGAGTGTGTATGTTTGGGGGTGAGATAAAGAGACAAAGAAGGATAGATGGAGAGAATGGGGGAGAGGAGGAGAGAGGAGAGCTGGAAGGATATAGTAACAGAGTTCTAGAGAGAGAGAGAGAGAGAGTGGAGAGATGGAGTTGGAGGGGAAGAGAGGGAGGTAAGAATAAATAAATAGAGAGAGAAATGAGGATAAAGAGAGAGGAAATGACAAGAAATATGGAGAGAGAGGGAGAGAGGATAACAAGAGGGAAGAGAGATATAAGTGGGGGAGAGGGAGAGAAGGGGAAGAAGTGGATCATCTAACTTTTCTATGATCCTACATTCTTGTGTCTCTAGAATATCCATTAGTGAATACACATTGAGCTTTTGAGAAAATTTGTCGCCAAGGTGCATTACAAGTTAATGGTCTCCGTCTGGAGTATTTTAGTATTTATCATGCATCTTTGGAGGATTGGTATTTTTTTGGAAGATGCCCAATGAAGTGATTATTTGAAGTGGGCTTGTGATGTTTGCAATCCTTGTGGATGGCACAACAAGCATGCATGAACACACAACATTACCAAGGGATTCCTCCTTTTCCAATCCAATCCTTTACATTAAATGAAATATAGAATTTTCGTTCATGGACAAGAAAAAATAGCCATGTGATTGTTAAATAGTGAACAAATTATTCCTCTCTTAAAAAATAATGCAGCATGCTTACCTAGTGTGCGTAGATTTCCTAGGCATGGATATGAAATTTTGATTTTACCTCAAATGGATCGTGACCCATTTAAGAGGAATCATTTATGAATAACTAGAAAATTTCTATGAAAATTCTAAGGCAAGTACAATAGAACACAATTTTTGACATGATAATTTCTTCCTATTGATTCTCAAACAATAATTTCTATGCCACTACTATTATTGAATAACATACTCATAAAATTTCAACGTTAATTTGCAACAAAAACATTAAAGATAATAGAGAGACAACCATGCAAAATAGACACAATATATTTTCACCTAGGAAACCCAACCTTGGGAGAAAACCAACAATTTTTCTGGAGGAGAAATTTTATTTCAACAAGGTTTACAAATAAGATATTTGTCTACAAATCTATGCCAATATAAAAGTCAAAATACTAGTCAAACCTGGTCAAACAACACAAAGTCAACATTGGTAAAAACACTTAGAAAATCAGGAGTCAAAACTACTCAAATAGTAAAACTTTACAGTCAACTCAACCTAGTCAAACTTGGCCCTACGATCCGTGGTCAACCCGCTCGTGTGGCCCAATGACTAATAAAATTGCAATCATATCCTTATGTCAAGTCTAGGGTCAATGATGTGGCCAAACCTACACATGTGGCCTCCAAAAGCTTAGTCAAACAATTGGTCAACTTCTTAGTCAAATTTTGTCAAAGATAGCTCGGACAACTTCAGTTAATGTATTGGTTAATCAACTCTTCCTTCTCACATGTGCGGCCAAAACAAGAGTGAGATAGAATATATGCTCTACAGCAACAAGTTTTCTCTTTGGGCAAATTTCTCCTCCACTAGTAAAGATTGAGTGAGCTTGCTATGTTATTTTTTCCTCTCGCATGTTGTCTATTATATAGAGCTCTAAGGTTGAGTAGAGACCCATCAAGTTGGTTTCTTATCACAATAAACCCTTTCACTAATGGAGCATACATCACAGCTCAACATTAGACTAGAATTATTTACCCCAGTTGGGTGAAAAGCCCCAATCAATAAACAATTCAAACTCACTCTATAAAAGATAGATCACTCCATCTGAGAGCACAAAGTGAGCGTCATGGGCCATTCACCTCTAGCCAAATAAGCATGCCCCCATGGGTGAATGTATCATTCTCTGTAGTCAAATCAACATGACCCCATGAGAGAAGATCTGCCCCTAGGCCTTTTACCCCTAGCCAAATTAGTAGGGCCCAATGGGTAAATGTATCATTACCCCACTAGTCAAATCAAGATGATACTATTGGAGCTATGGAAGATCTCTTTCCAAAATATACACAATAAGAAACTTATAAGGATCCAATCCCTATTGAGAATGGGGTTGGAAAAAGGAAAGGATCTCCAAGAAGATAAAGTATTGGTGATGTTCTATGGGTCTTTTGTTTTTTGGCAAAAGAGTGTTGGGGTTGGAAAAGGGAAAGGATTTTCAAGAAGATAAAGTGTTGGTGATGTTGTATGGCTCTTTGGTTTTTTGGCAAAGGAGTGTTGTTAAGCGATGCGATAGCGAGGTTGAATAAGTGCTCACTTGTTTTTTGATAGTTTGTGGCATGAAAGAATAATGATAGTTTGTGGCATAGAAATAACAATGATGATCCTTCAAAGCCTTTAGAAAATAGTCTATCCCAAATTAGAAAATGAATTACCTTTGGCCATAATTTACGCCCTAAATCTATGTCCAAATATAAAAGTGCACGCAAATTATATTAAACTATAATTTTGATAAATGAAAAATGCATCCATATAATAATAATAACACAGACATGAGCTCAATCATATTGAGACTTTATGATTGAGACTTTATTTTAGAAAAATGATAACATTCCGTTTACTAACTTAAAAAAATAATATTTTTTTTTAATAAAGATAAATGTATGAAATAATGATAATGTTTTTTTTTTAAGATAAAAAATGTATAAAGATAATGAGTAATAAAATATAGTAGGAAGAATAGTAGGAAGAAAACTCTTTATTACAAATTCAATACCAAAAAATAATTTTATAACCTATGTAAAGAAACCTTGACGTCGTCATTTTAATTTTTTTTTCTTTTATATGTCAGATGCCAATCACTCATCGAATATGAAGTTTTCAGAATATGAGCTTTTGCTATTCCCTACTAATTGGGAATATAAGCAACTAACAGAGGATTGATACTTAGCTTGATCATTGCATGTGTGTTTTACCAATTATCTCATTCAAGATAAAACGTGCAAATCAATTCTATTATCCGGTGACTTTCTCAAGTAGGTTGGAAGGATCACTACAAATGAATTCTATTATCCGGTAACTTTCTCAAGTAGGTTGGAAGGATTACTACAGCTCACATTTCCTCCGTTAATCCCGTCCTACCATACTGTTTTTGCAGCCAGATCGATCGGTGGCAGGTTCAGGACCTTGGATTTTGCTCACTGTCTCTTTCTCACCCTGGAATCGTGTCCCACCTCTTTCAAGGAGTCCCGTTCTGTTTCAATCAACAACTTAAGCTTAGTTATCCCCCACGAGTCCATTTATTCAACATTACCGCTTTGTTCGCCGCTGATTTTTTTCATACCTCCCATGCCTTTCGATCATACAGAATCCCCACCACAGGGCCTACTGGCATTCAAAGGTACCATACTCTACGATGCAATTGGTATTTACGTGAGACGAGAACGTTGACCGTAGAAAATCATCATGGTTTCATTTTCCATCTTGTCATGCTTTTCCTTTTCAGTACGAAAAAAGCGATATTTGAATTATCAGAAAGATCATGTAAATTATATTAATTTAATTTTATGTATCCGAATCATTATAGAAAATCATCTGGGTTGCGTGACTATACAAACCTTAGCAAAGTGACCAAATAAACAGATATACATATAGAGTATATAGACATAGAAGATCTGCATACATCTAGTAGCAGATATAAGAGATGGAAACTAGACAAATACATCCATCATATTGCCCTTATAAAGAAACGATATCATCCCTATTACTTTGTGAAACATTGAGAAAACCATTTCACCAGCAGGTTTCCTTTTTGTTTACATGTTACATACAAAATTATGAGACAAAATTATAAAAAAAAATATCAGAATATAAATGTACAATTAACCAGAGAATGGGAAGTCCACAGCCCTTAGTACATTGCCCTCCATTATGATCAGAATATAAATGTACAATTAGCTAGGGAATGGGAACTCCACAGCGCTGAGTACATTGCCCTCCATTATTATATCTATGTACATTTTTCCCACTGTTCCTCGAAGCTTTTTCTTTGGGAGATCATCCACAAGCTAGTTATATTCTCTCCCTGTGTATATAAATGTACATGATTCCATCTGAACATGCTTATGAATGTAACACAGTGCAACAAGCGGATTTTAAAAGGTTTTTGCTATTTCAATATTTAGATTATCGATTCCAGATATATCATGATAATAAAAACTGTGTAAATTCATTTTATTCCCATATGTATGATAAGAAAAAAAAGAAATTTTACATTAAGTAATTTGAATTAATTACTTAATAAAATTGAATTAATTACTTAATTTTATTAATGTAGATTAAGTTTACAATTAAAAGAGAATTGTTATTAATTTTATATAAGTGCATTAACTTTATATTAAAATCACACACAAATTAAAGTTATTTTTAAATCTCAACCATATATCATTAATTTAATTAAAAAATAGCCCTAAGGGATAGCTCAAATAGTCAAGTTCCCGTTGTTAAAGTATTTTCCCAGTTTGGGAGGTCATGGGTCAAATCTCCTACATGCCTGCCCCGATATTTTCACATGAATTTAATTAAAAAATATTTTTTTTTATTATTAATACATTTTTTAATGGGTTATAGGCTAACTCAATTATTTAAAAAATTATACATTTCTTTACACTATGATTTCAATTAATTGATTAGTAAAAACATATAAACATCAAAACACTTCTTTTGTACTACATTTCACATTACTTTAAAAAATCATAAAATTTAAACTAAATTATAATTTTATTTGGAATTATTATTATTATTAATAAAAACAATAATATATGAATTAAACATATATATATATTCTAAAAAATTATGTACAATTTTTTTTAATTATATAGGTTTTATTGCAATATAATGTTCAACACTATAACTTATTAATATCAAGTGTCCAAAGAATCATACTTCATATTCTTATGACACTTTTTTAATTAATTAATTGAATTAAAGTGATAAAAAAGGCATAACTACTTCTGAGAATATTATTAATCTTTAATTTGTCATTATTTCTAAAAATATTTTAGAATATTCCGTCAAAATTAAATCTCTACCATCTATTTAATAATTATTAATAATTAAATTAAAATTCTATAAACCATATCTATAAATTAAACAAGGTATAAACAAGTTCAATAATAAGAAAATTAGTTTTTCTTTTGTTTTCAATTATTTTAACTAAATAATAATAATAATAATAATAAAAAATTAATTCTTTTATTAATTAAAATGATTTAAGCAGCCTCACTATTTTATGGAGACTAAATTTTGATCTATTCTATATATTAAAAAATGCAATGTAAATCAAAAAAATTATAAGGGTCTCTTTTTACCTCAAGAGATTTGATATATTGGTAATTAAAATGAATCTATATTGGTTATAATTATATCATATTAATACAATTTTTTAGGGGAAAAATTAAACTTCACCGATATAAACCATTTTTCCCTCACCAACTTAAACATGAAAGTTGAACTAGATTTAAATCTTTTATGTCTCCTAATACAAAATTTTGCTGATTACATTTCCTAAATAAAAATGTTGTTCACTTTTCTCTAAAAATTTTCCTACCCTTCATGAATCATACCCTTCCATAAATTTTTCGTACAAATTTATATATATATATATAACAGAAATCATTTTACATTTTTCATTATGTTTATGCAAAATTCTGCTGTCTTAAATTGCGCACAAGGTTAGGAATAAATGGCAGTCCTGCTTGCTCTACTTTATTTATAACCATCTTATTATATTTGTTTCACCATTTTATTATAGAAAGCATTTTAAATACATCTTCTGAAAGTATTTAGGATCTCTCGGCCCCGTTTATCATGTCACAAAATATGTATTTAAAATCACATCCACAGGGACGACCTAATCAAAGGTGTCGGCAGCTGACGTTAATTAGATGACGGAAGGTTAAGATGTTGAGCCCACCCAGAGAATTAGGTGCGACTGAAAGTTATCGCAGGATGCAAGAAGTCGTTTCTTTAATTTTACTTTTCATTACTCCAACAAATGTTCATCATTGAATTGTGTATACCACTCAATTTCCCTCATTATTCAATTTTTTCCGATGTTCCTTATACAAATACATACAGCGATTGATGGACGATAACGGGAAAAAAATCTGCGGTGGTGTAAGGTTAGTTTACTTTTTCATTTCTTTGTTCAACCCTTTTCTATATAAATAGAAGCCACACGTATGACAACCACAAGCACATTTGCAATTTCCATTTGCCTTTCAAATCGAATTAGTTGCAGCAATACTCTGGTACGATCTAAATTATGAAAGATCCATGTCTCTTTGCTTAAATATATAGACTGTATTTTGTTAAGTGCTTAGATTGATTAACGTGTTGTGTTGTTTTGAATAAGGGAAGAAGATTATTAAAAGAAAGGATTTACAAGTATGGACATGCATTCTGAGGTTTCGAATCAGCAGTATTGTTTCCAAACCAATCAGAGGAAGCGTCACAAACTAAAACAGAAGAAGAAGAGGAGGAAGAAAAGGACAGTGAAGATGATGTGGAGGAATTTATGGCTTTGTTAGACAGAATCGAAGAAACAACGAAACTATTGAAAAGAAAGAGCGTGAATTTCAGTGGTAGTAGTATAAGCGCAGGAGGAGGTATTAATGCAGTGGAGGTAGATCGGATGTTGACGGCCCCGCCCCTCATGCAACAGCCACAAGGCTCGTCAGATGCTGGTCAAAGCAGTACATCGCCATGGAAACCCTCATTCCAATGGGAGGACTTCAATATATGTAATTCCGGTCTTGCACAAACAGATTTAAGTGGTGCTGCATCTACTGAAAAAGTATAAAGAAGCAGAAGAAACCGTTCAAAAGGGTAACGGCCACTGAAGTTTTCTGGATGGGGTTACGCCCACTGAATGTTCGCAAGGTGACGTGGACGATGTAAACAAGGAGGAGGAGGAGGACGTAGAAGCGCCTCCAGTGTTAGAGCTACAGCTATTCCCCTGTCAGTGATCTGATCAAACTGTGTAGTGCGTCCCCGCCGGCTGATCATTTCCTACCATCGATCACTCACCCCATTTTGCGGGTGGAGAATTCCTACTGTAACTCTGCCCGTTAACTCAAGTTTTAGAAAATATTATTGGATTCGGTTGCCCCATTAAACATTTTATGTTTTATTATTTTTTTAATACCGACACTTGTATTTCAAAATCTATGAGAGTAAGTTAGTGGGATTAGGTGAAAGCATCCTTTTTAAAGAGGTTCTCGTGAACTTTGACTTGATAAGCCAGCCACAAACTTTGATTGGTTGTACCTGCTCATTCTGATCCCACTGGATTGTAATTTAAACTATATACGTCATGACTGCCACACCAAATTATTCAATGACCTGTAATCTTGTTTCATACATAATAATGCTATATATGATTACAAGTTAAAAATATTTTTAAAAAGGCAAAAATGTCATCTAACTTGCATTTAATTTTTCGAAATATTTAAGCGCGGTTTAACTAAAAGGAACATTGTCAAGAGTGATTGTTTGCTGAGTTTTATTTACTTTCTACATCTTTACAATATAAAAATTAAAAATCATAATACTATTTTATAATTATATGTTTTCTTTAAAGAGTACATGAGTATTGACTGAACGTTACGAGATTTCTTTAAGGAATGCCATGATACCAATAACACGAGTATTGACTGAACGTTACGAGTTTTCTTTAAGGAATACCGTGATACCAATAACACATGTATAAAAATTTGATATTACATTGTTTGCTTCTCATCTAGACATACTAACAAAAATGCTAATACAAAATTGATTTTGCCAGCACGCATACATGCCTGACCTTGAACAAAGATTCTATGGTTTGGTATTACAAAAAGCATTCAGCAGAGTCATTCAAATTTGGACTTAGAAATGGAAATCGACCGAAAAACCTAGAGGAACAGAGTGCTCGGCCGCAAGGGAGATCTGGGCTCTCAGGGGAGCCTGCAAATTGTAATCAGGCACGATCATCTAGAAGACACGCGGAACCAGAGGACTGCAAATGTTGAATAGTTCGATCCGCAGACGAACGAGAAGAATTCCGCTGGAATTAGGGAGCTTTGCACCAAAAGTAGGGCAATGGCTATCGATGCCTCTAGAGCCAACAAACTCCCACAACAGGGCCAACCATGCAGTGCATGAACAACGAGAAGAAAAATGGCATGGCACATAGCTAAACGCTACCCAAAGGTGGAAAAGGGGCTAAGGATGGCGATAATCGAGTTATAGAGCCGATAAAAATGGGAATAAGCAAGTGAAATGCGACGGAATGATTGCCAGCCATTATGTTTTGTAGAGGGGCGTACATAATCACAAAGGATAAGATATCTCGCTACGGGTGAGAATTTAACAGCCTGTATATGATGTTGTATACGGCCGCATGTCTATCCAGTGGTACAGGTGGCACTGCATTATCTTCAAGGGGAGGATTAAAAGTTGTCACTGCCATGGTTCTATAATTATCTTAATAAGGTTTTTAAAATTTTAATTTTATTATCGAGGTGTAAAATTAATATAGGTGTAAAAAATATTATGAGTAGATATTATTTGAATATTTTATAGAATTTTTTTTAATGGATATGAGCAAAATTTCAATTTTGAAGAATCTTTAAGGTTAATAGTTATTAGTAATCTTAATAAATATGTTTATTTTGGAAGAGGGATTATAGAGTTTTAATTATATCACCAAGAGGACTCTCCAACTCAATAGTGTTTAACATTTGATTAAGTCAAATTACATAAAAATTAAATAAAAATAAAGTTAAATAAGAATATTAATGTAATGTAATGTAAACAATTTAAATTGGTCAAAATAAAATAAAAAATAACAAAAAAAATATCTATATAAAATAAAAATAAAAATGCCTATGGTATTGACAACTCATAGTATTGGCCCATGGTATTCATGTGTAATATAATCTATTTAAATGAGGAAATTAAAGCAGCCTAGATCCATCTTAACTTTGAATCTACCAATGACCAAGAGGAATCAAGTCTCCATTCTATGTAAACCTATTTTAGAGTGAAGACTTGGTAGATCTAGAGTTAAGATAGATCCACATAATATTCTAGAATATTTTTAGTAGCATACACTAATGAAAAGCTACGATTTATTTCCAAGCAGTATACATTTTTTCTCTTTTTTATTAAATTTATTAATTAAAAAAAATGTCATATGAACAAGTGTCATATGAAACAAGTTGTGGTTTTTTGGGCATTTAATATTGATAAACCATAGTATTGGCCCATGACATTGTAACAAAGATTATATACGAATTAAGAATTTTCATGGTTAAGAATTTTATGACTTGTCTTTTAAAATGTATATATATTTAGCAAATATATTAAATAATTTTTCCCATTGGGATTTAGATTGATTTTGAATGGGTTTAATGATAAGGCACTCCATGAGTATAGTCTTTTTATCGAGAATTGGCCAATAGAATTGAAAGTAGGGACGTCAAATTCTATAGATTAAATAACTTAAATTCAAGTTCTTAAAAAACTTTTCTAGATTTTTGTTAAAATTAACAAAAAAAACACTCTGGCAATGTTAATTTCGTGTATTAGTTAGACTATATATATATATATATAACCAAACTTGTATATTAACATAATCAATACAATTTAAAAAGTTTCACATAACATGGAATGTTTTTTGGCCTATGAATGTTTAGAGATGCAAAAGGATTAGTAAAAGATTAGCTTAGATCCATTTAATTTTAGATCTATAAGTTTCAAGATGGACCAATCTCTAGATGCAAACCTCTTTTTTGAGTCTAAAATTGAGAAAAAATTTGTACCTTGAAAAATTTGATCCAAAGTTAAATAGATTGATAAATCAAAAATTAAATAAATTGATAGATTAAAAATTAAATAAATGTAGATTAATTTAATTATTAATATTTTTTATTTAAAAAAATATAATAATTGATATTAATAAAAATGTCTAATTTTGAAACTAGAACTGTTACATAGTTTCCCATATCCCACACTACTGCTATTTACATAGTTCCCCATATTCCACATTACTGCTATATTCAGAAGCACGAAAAAATTCGAACCCAAGGATATGGCACTTCTTGCTAGATATTCTAAACAAGTGCCTTTTGTAAACTTTGCTAAAAAACTCCTAACAACAAAATATACGTACATAAAGTCAAAGCATTTTGAAGCATAATAAACATAAAGTCAAAGCATTTTGAAGCATAATAAAAAGGTCTAGCAGCTAATAATCCTGTCTACTGTGTTATCCCTTGGAGTTCGGTAATCAGCCTTGGTCGCGGTTCCTACCTCGTGGATTCTCTTGGTCTTTTTCTTTTTCATTCTCGTTGTTCAATGGTTGCATCCTCCTCAAGCACAAACTGAGCTTCACTACTCAAATTATCTTCATGCTATGGGAGTCTAACACCCATTGTAACCAACTCTATTCTCACTTCAATTTAGAACTTCTCCACTTTGCTTTGCAGTAGTGCAAATTTCATGCCCATTAACAATCGATAATTTTTAATTTCATTTTCCTGAGTTGCATTCCTCTATTGCAGAGAATTCAACATACCCTCCATTACTTATAAAAACCTGTCCAAGAGCTGATTCGATTTCTCCTATTCATTCCAGTGATTGGATTCTCCTATTCATTCAAGTAATTGGATGGCTCAGGGTCCGCCATGACAAGTCTATTTGGCCTTGCTCTTATAAAGCCAATTCGTAGCACATGGACGTGAGCACTTCAAAGTTCAAACTACTGCCACACATCCTCGAAGGAGAAGACCAAGAAATACGACTCTCCCACTGTTAATATTCATTGTAGGTGTGGATGTTGGCATCATCACACTTGTTATGGCCGAGTGGGATATATATTGATATAGAGGGGTAGTGCAAGTAATTCCATTCTACGAAAATTGATTGTAGAAACAAGGTCGAGGCCCTTCTCACATTGATATTCTAGTTCCCACCTTGGAGTATTAAATTCTACTGCCACCTTTGTGAGCTAGCGGATCGAGTTGACTGCCAAATGTTATAACTATTTTGACATGAGGATTATAGTTTGTGATCGTGGCATTAATTTGAGCCTCCAATCCTTCTTTGGAAGCTCCGGTGCATGCTCATGTGATATGGCATTTGATCATACACATAATTTCCTTCAGCTAGAGTTTTCCCTTGTATTCGTCTCGAACCACCAACTACCTTTATCGTTTGAATTATTCCCTTGGCTATTGCCCATTATTTTCATGGCAAGGGAAATTTATATATCGCCCTATTATGCAATTCCAAGGATCCATGTGTTTCTTTGTTTGCTATTGTTTCAGTGATTGGGTTCGATTATCTTAACACGTGAACAAATCAATTTGCTCAAATTGTTTGAATTGCAGCATAATCCTTTGCAATAAATAAGGGACGGCAGAGTTTTGAGCCTTTTGTTTTCAAAACTGGTTGAATAACTATGAATGAGGTTCCAATCATAGTTATTTTTGTAATTTTTTGTATTTAGGTGGATTGTTGTTTGTATAACTCAACCCCTAAGCATATTTAGCTTTTGTTTTTTCGTCTACGGAAAAATGATATTATTAATAATAATAATTATTTTATATTTTTATTTATTTTGAAGTAAATTTTTATTTTTATATAATTTTATTTAGTCAAAAAATTTTAATTAATAATTAATATTAATATTTTTTTTTAATATAATTTGACTCAGTCAAAATGTTTAGATAATTTGATTCTCTTCGTGAGGATGAACTGCACTAGTTGGTTAGAAATGGGTCGACAAAATTTTCCCCTGTATGATTTTTACCAAACTTTTTTTTTGTCAAACACTATGGATCATAGAAACCTGAATTCAAAAATAACAAGAAATTACATATCTTCTTTGCTGGGTTGAAGAGTGTTTCTCAACTCAATGATATCTATGGTAAAGTGGGGGTGAATATTCATGGTTAAAAATCTCGTTATATTGTAAGTATTACGTTTTTATATACTTATTATTGAAATTTAAATATGATTACAAAATTATTATTTTAATTTATATAGTAAAATGAATATTAATTTATAGCTACTATTTATTGGGCCTAAGTTTTAGCAGAGTATGGAAGAGATGTTGTAAGATTATGTGACGTGATGTGATGCTATGTTATGTAAACATTTTCAAATAATTATAAACTAAAATAATAAGGTTTTTGAGCTCCAAGTTTATAAGAAACCCTGATATTGACCCATATTTTTTTTTTCTAAATAAGTCTAATATCCATTACTGTAACAAAATAATACAAGGAGGCTTTGGCCTCTGTAGTTCAGTGCCAAGGTTAAGACTGCCCAGAAGTGGGAAACCAATCCAATCCAAAATAGGGGAAACTAGCAGTTGAATCATGTAGCAAAATTCTATTGACTTCATTTTCAAGGCTAACGATTTTGCTCAAAAAATCAAAAAATAAACCATAAACTTGATTGCCGTGAACTTGAAAATCGAAGACGCGTGGAGAATTATGTGTCATGCGGTGCTGACGGGTGTTCTTCGATGATGAAACACCTGTAGGCGTCAAGGTTGTCCTCGTCATTCTGTAGCGCACCCGTGTCATCCTTCGCCTGAGGTTCTTGATTTTGCTCCGCTACAATGGTTTTACCCTGAACATTATCCCTCTTCTCCATTGTGCTAGTGGGGTGTCCTTCATCACTAGATGGCTCCTCTTGGAAGGTGACTGTGATGGTTGCCTTGATGAGAGGTCGGTTCAGAGAGCAATGGTAGATGAATTGGGCTGAATGGTTAGGATGCCGAGAGCTGGAGGGGATGTCAGTAACTGGAATGGTAGTTTGCGAAGGGAGGGAGTGGGTAGCGCTTAAGCGGCCTCTACCGCTGCGAGTTTCTGGATAACGACCTGAGACATAATTTTCCATGGGGGAAGAAGAGTCTGAAATTGTTGAAGGCGGAGAACGGGGCAGTCTGCCTCTGCTGCTACCCCTTCTGCTGGGCATTCGATGGCGCAACTAGGGCATGATGGCGTGTGGATGAAAAGAATGACTGTGTGAGGTCGGCACTGAGTGGGGTTCGGAAGGCTCAGAAGGCTCAAAAGGCTCAAAAGGCGTATAATTGAAAGTCATGTTGCAAATAAGGCTTTGAGTGTAATGGTCGCCCTGTCCGAAATCGATGCAACAGAGAATGTTGCATCGCCTGCTCGTTGTTGTTCATGAACTTGGCTCCACTCCAGCCAAGGGGCAATTGCAACTTAGAGGCATAGGAGTAGAAACAGAGGAGGTGGATCATATATTACTTGAGGGCTTCATGATGTAGAGCCGAGGTAGGTTGGTGCTGGCAAGTTGATTTGAGTTCTGAATTGAATGGCATTTATTGATGTTGCGAGATGGTTTTATGGCTTTGTGTGCGGGTTTACGGGTGGCCATGTGGCTATGCCACTTGTCGTTCTGTTCCCCTACCATAAGATCAACTCCTACGTACACCCGCATTCAGGATGGTATTGACCCATATTATTCATGTGGAATATAGCCAATTTAAAGGAGGAAATCTAGATCTACCATGCACGAAAAGAGAAATCAAATGAGATTTGATACCTTGTGATTTAAGATGGATCTAGAATAGTATATTTTAATGTGATAAATAGTTTAGATATATGTAAAAAATAATTATACTATTTTTTGGTTTTAGATTTAATTAAAAGAATGTTATAAAAGTAAATTGAAGAAAAATATTTTAAATATATTTCTATAGTGAAATGATAGATGGTTTTTGGGCATGTGGTATTGATGAACCATGGTATTGACCCACGGTATTATAACAAATCCTATCTACAAATAAATAGTATCTATGGTAAAGTGGGCGTGAATATCCCTCGTTAAAAATATTGTTATATTGTATGTATTAAATCTTTTTTGCATTTATTAATTTAATTTAAATGTAGCTACAAAATAATTATTTTAATCTATAAGGTAAAATGAATCTTAATTCATAGCTACTATTTATATGTTATATATTTTTATGTACTATTTATATGTTATATATTTTAATGTGATATATTTTATTATAAAAATGCAAAATTACAATATAACAAATTAAATTTTATTATTTTTAACTTTTTAAGGATACTATAACATCTACCCCATACCCATACTCATACCCATACCCATACCAGGATTTACATTACTTTTAACCTTTTATTATTATTTAATTCAACTCATATGTAAATGTTTACAAATCATTTACTTATTAATATATATTCATTATATTGAGCCTACATGTAAAAATGTTTACATAATTTCTTACATTATAGCTACACATCAAGCCTCTCTCAACACAATTAGCTAACCATATACAATTAGCTAGAGCAGAGACACCAACGCTTACCTGGGCAAAAGGTTGACTTAAGGAGCAAGGTCAAAATTAGTTATATTAGGTAAATGATAAATTATAATAATAAATAAATAAAGATAGATAAATTTATATATAAAAATATAAATTTAGTTATATTAGGTGTAAGATGAATAAATAAATATATAAATAAAGAATTATAAATTATTAATAAATAAATAAATATGAAATAATAATAAATTATTTATTTATTTATTACAAAAATAAATAAATATATGAATAAATAAATAAAAAATATAAATTAATAAATAAGATAAAAATAAATGGTATCATTATTAAGGTAAATGCATATATAAAAATTCATATGTAAATATAAAAATTTAGTTCTATAAGGTGTAAGACAAATAAACAATTGAAGAATTATAAAAAATAATAATAATAAATTATTCATTTATTAAATAAATAAAAATATAAGTTTTTTTTTTTAATGGAAGCATTACATATTGATGGGATTATCGCATATTAAAAATACAATTTTAAAAATGGGGTGCATTAAAAATAACCATTCCAATTCCTATAAGGTTTTTGTTTTTTGTTTTTTTTTTTGTTTTTTTTTTGTTTTTTTTTTTGTTTTTTTTTTTCTTTCTGAGTTTTACGTTGTTTGTAACCCAATATGATAGGATTTTTCGTGGGAGTTATAGTTCCATATTTAATGGGAAATTACCTATATAAATTTTTTATTGAAATATTATTTCATTTTAAAAACACGGAAATTATTGAAATTTTAAAAAATAAATGGATTTAAAAAAAAATAAAAAATTCAAAAATAGTTATTATCTATATATATATATATATATATATATATAAAAAGTATATTTATTCTTTTTGTAAGTTAGCATCTATAGGGATTTGAATTGGTGACATATCATGGAGTGCTTTAATAGTGCACTCATTCACTATCAATCCAAAGCTTTGGGAGCTTTTACAATATTAAATACTATTGTAGTTTATTGCCGTTAGAGGCGCGACGCTCTCCAATCCTGTATGGGGGTAAATGTTTATAACCTTGTGTTATATGTCAAGCATAAATGTTTAACATTTAACAAATTTAATCTAATATCAATGTCAACTCTAATTAAAAATTGATATAGATATTATGGAAAGAAGTGGAATTGGATTCATATAAATTCAACATTTTAACTAGGTCAAATTACATAAAAATAAAAATATGAATAAAATAAAATAAAATTAATAACTATATTTATATGGAATGTGAAGTGCAAAAGTAAATTGCTTGCTCAAGTAGGAGAACTTGCATAAACTTTGGTGGGTAGTAAGCAGTAGTAAGTCTACACATTTATAGTTTTATTCATACATAAGTGTTGAAGAAAACATAAATAATGCTGGGAAGTAACTCAGATAAGTATGTTTTCTTACTTAAGTGTTTGAAGAAAACATAAATAACGGTGGGAAGCAACTCCTGTAACTATGTTTTTTTACATATTATTCTCATCTACTCCTGCTCTTTATGCAAAGAATTACTTAAATTATGATGGGAAGTAACTCCGATAAGTATGTTTTCTTACTTAAGTGTTTGAAGAAAACAAAAATATGTTTTTTTACATATTATTCTCATCTACTCCTGCTCTTTATGCAAAGAATTACTTAAAGAAGTAACTCCGATAAGTATGTTTTCTTACTTAAGTGTTTGAAGAAAACAAAAATAATGGTGGGAAGCAACTCCTGTAAGTATGTTTTTTTACATATTATTCCCATCTGC
Source organism: Pinus tabuliformis (assembly GCA_031772625.1). Taxonomy (NCBI): domain Eukaryota; kingdom Viridiplantae; phylum Streptophyta; class Pinopsida; order Pinales; family Pinaceae; genus Pinus; species Pinus tabuliformis. The sequence continues at coordinate 1,217,752,903 of CM062819.1, read as the reverse complement.
TCCTGCTCTTTATGCAAAGAATTACTTAAATTATGACGGGAACTAATTGATACTAGATATGTTATTTATTTGAGTATAAGTTATTTTCAAATATTTTATTTTATGGTGGGAAGTGATTGTTGGTAGATATTTTATTTAATTAAGTATAAGTTATTTTCAAGTGTTTTATTTGTGGATGGTTTTCCTACAAATTTTATGATAAAAAATCACTACACAAATATCTAAAATCATGCATTAATATTGCAACCATATCCATAAATTATGACATAAAATATGTAAGGAAGTTATCCACATGGAATTATATTGTTGGAGTGGGAGAGAGAGGGAGGAAGATGAAAGAAATAGAGAGATAGACATATTAAACTTAATGCTTACAATAAACTTACAATAAAAAGTTTGTTAACCACGGATATTCATCCCCACTTTACCATGGATATTATTAACTTGTAAGTAGGGTTTGCAACAATACCATGGGCCAATACCATGGCTTATCAATACCACATTCCCAAAAACCATAACTCATTTAACAATAAAAAAATTAAAAGGTAAAATATTTTAGACATTACATTGTTTACATAGAGGGAAAAGTCTCCATCATATGGATGGAGAGGGGCGGACATAGACAGCGAAATGGATCAAAGAGAGAGAGGGGAGAGAAGAGGAGAGGGATGAAGACAATGACAAAATTGGATGGTGGAGAGAGAGAGAGAGAGTGATAGGGAGGAGAGAGAGAGAGATGGAGGTGTAAGAGAGAGGGATAGAGATGAATGAAGAGAGATAGGAGGGGAGGGATAGGAGAGAGGGAGGAAGAGAGATATGTAGTTGGATGGGGAGAGAGGGGGAGGAAGAGAAAGAGAGAGGGAGGGAGATAGTGACAGAGTTGGAGGGTAGAGAGAGAGATGGTGGCGAAAGATAGAGGGAGGTGTGAGATCAAGGGAGAGAGGGGAAGGAAGAGAGAGGGAGGGAGGGAGAGATGGACTTGGAGGGAGAGAGAGATAGAGGTGGAGAGAGAGAGGGAGTAACAAAGGAGAGTTGAAGAGAGAGTGAGTGAGGGAGGAGAGGAAAACAGAGAGAGAAGGAGAGGAGAGAGAGGGAGAGAAGGGAAAGAGAGAAAAATATAGAGAGAGGGAGACATCGAGATGCAAGTGAGAGGTAAGGGGAGAGAGAGAAGGAGATAAGGAGGGAGATAGTGACATAGTTGGATGATAGAGATAGACAGAGTGATGGGGATGAGGGATAGAGGGAGGTGGGAGAGAAAGGGAGAGAGAGGAGGAAAAGAGAGAGGTATTGAGAGAGAGAAGGAGAAATGGACAGGGAGAGATAGGGTAGAAGAAATACATAGAGAAAGGTGGAGAGAGAGAGGGGGTGACGAGGGAGAGATGGAGAGAGAGTGGAGAAAGAGGGAAGAAAGATAGAGAGTGATAGATAGATCCAACCTACATATGGTATATGTGTATATAAAAGTCAGCCTAGATCCATCTTAACCTTGGATCTATCAACCACAAAGATGGATCAAATCTCCTAAGATACAAACCTCTTCTAAAATGAAAAGAGATTTGATCCCACTTGGTGCTTGTTACATCTAGGGTTAAGATATATATAAGATGATTTTAATGAATAAATGAAATTTAACCATAAAAAATCAATACACATATCAATATTTAAAACAAAATGGCAAAAAATAAAGATATTTTAATTTACTTATGTTAAAATAAAAAATTCCATGCTTGCATTAAAGCTACTTTAATTTAATGAAAACCACATTTATTTCACTGAAACGAACTAAAATTGTGATCACCACTTAGCAGTTATTCAAATTTCTACATTTGGAAGTTTTATTTAATTAATTAGAAATGTAAACAAGAATGTCTTTCAGATTAATCACATCATTATCTTTAGCTTTCCATGGCTAATGGTAATTATTCAAATAAATACATTTGGAAAGAATAAATAACAAGGATGCATCAAAAATCCACTGATCCTAAAGAATAAATAGAAAGGATGCATCAAAGCCTTATTCAAATTTCTACATTTGGAAGTTTTATTTAATTAAATAGAAATGTAAACAAGAATGTCTTTCAGATTAATCACATCATTATCTTTAGCTTTCCATGGCTAATGGTAATTATTCAAATAAATACATTTGGAAAGAATAAATAACAAGGATGCATAAAAAATCCATTGATCTTAAAGAATAAATAGCAAGGATGCATCAAAGCTTAGAATTGGCCGCTAGAAGCTAGCCATTAGGAATTATTTATTTAATTAATAGAATAATATTTATTGCACTGAGAGCTGCTATACAGCCAAGTATAGGGTAGATCTCACATAAATTTAAAATATAAAGAGGTTTGCGAACACTCAAAATAGATGTATGGTAAATAAACAGAAATATAAATAACCCAGAGATATGGTAAATAAATAAAGCCTCCTTTTAAATTTATTCCATGAACCTCTTTATATTTAAAGAAAACTAATACCAACAAATATGTTTTATTTAGGTGAAGCCTAATAGCCAAATACATGGGACAAATAATTATTAATACCATGGGCCAAAAGCTCAACAAATATGTTTTATTCAAGTAAAGCCTATTTTTCCAAAGAAAAAAATCGAACTTTTTATTAAAATAAAAAGTTACATAGTATATGCATTAAGCATTCAATTTGTCTGTATGAAAGTAGATCATACAGCCCGCAGGATACAGTCCTACCGAAAAGCAGAAAAAGAAAGTGTCGCTCCTATTATCCGGAGTGCAGCCCACAAAAAAACCAGTTGGGCTAAGGCTTCCTGCCCTTCTTCTTCTCCACTTTTCGCCAACCATCCATGTTGGGAGTGAGGTCAATAATGGCAAGCTAGTTTTCCATTGTGCTCATTGGTTGCTCCTTATCTAAATCCGATCATTCGGGACTGTGACTTCGTTTATTACCACTTATTTCTAGCTGGAGCTCTTGATCCTTTTCCTCATTGATCTCCTTATCCTTATTGTCCTGATCTTTTTCCTTTGTTGTATTTTGTTCTTTGTTTGCTGTAGTTGCCTTCTTATATGTTGCATCTATGTTCTGCCATCCTTTCGACTTCCTTTATTGTTGCTTGCTCTTGTTGAGGCTTGGACATGAATTGTACAGATGACCTATTTGTTGACATCCTCGGCATCTGAAAGCTGTATTCTGATAGTCCAAAGGCTGTTTCCACTGTGTATTATTGAAGTTCAAGATGATGCTTTCAGGTAGTCCTCGGCTGAGATCTACCTCGACACATGTTTTGGCAAAAGTAAATATTTTATGTGTCTCTCTTCATCTATTTTTAACATTCTCCCTAAGGTATTTCCAATTGCTATTACAGCCTTTGAATGCCAAAATGTAAAGGAAGATTATGCATCCTAACCCATACTTGTTGGAAATAATACTGAGAGGGGGGGTGAATCAGTATTATTAACTTAATAAAACTTTTTCATTTCCAAACTTTGATTCATATATGCTGCTTCAGTTCAATAAACTTATGATTCAGTTAATTGATCTTCAATGAGTGCATTAGAACATTGTCAAACATATTAACAGAAAACAGCTGCAATAAAATAGAACAGATCATCACACACAAACCATACACATGAACACGATCATATAAGGTGGAAACCTAATGCGGGAGAAAACCACCTGCTGCAAGTCATCTCAATCTTAATAAGAAAATCCTTTTACAATATTTATGTACTGGTGCAGTCTTATACCAGTACGCAGGCTTCTACCTGCAGAGAGCTAGAACTCCCATAGATCTTGTACTAGCCGATCCATTTAGTAGTACGCAGGCTGCCACCTGCTACAATGCTCTTGTACTAGCTAAGATACTAGTACGTAGGCGCCAGCCTACAATATTCTTTCCTCCGGGTACCACGTTTCATACATTTTTAGACTGGATACACCTGAAGCACAATACATAATCTGAAAGGCCATGTTTCATCCAATTTTCATACTGGACCCTTTGATATCATTGAAGCACATAATCAATCAATCTTTTGAATCACCCAGTCACCACATATAAGTATATTACGACAGTTGTCACCCAATCTAGTCAATCATAAATACAGAGGCTAATCATGCCAATATCAGAACTCAATACAACGGATAAACATAATATTGCACACCCAGAACTCTGCAGATTAGTCAAAGGCAGATAAAACAAATCTCGACTGGGGACCGCGACTTCACCAAAACATCTGTGAACATCTGCGCCTGTGCTTCTCCCTGGTATGCGGGTATATGTGCCTGCACAGTCTCCTGCTCTGCGTACCGTATCACTCCTGCGAATAGATGATTTTCAGGCTTCAAGCATACCCAGACTACGCTGATGAGATCTCAACCATCACTCCCCAACCGATCGCAAGTGTCTCAGAACTGTTCTTTCGTAAGATCTTCAACATTCACCAATGTAATGCCAAACCATCTCCTTTCCTCTTATATAGTCAAGCTCTTGTTTAAACAAAGAATCGAAACCGTAGATTACTAATACAGGGGATCCGAAAACCTAGGGCTCAATAGCTTGGACCGATCACTTAAACGATGACTTAAGTGATAAAACAAGGAAAAATGATGAAAAAAAGTCCAAACGACTAAAAGGCGGACTTCAAGAAATATTAAAACCGCATCTAAAATATATCGGGTCCGCTTCTCAAGACATCGCTGATGGCCGATAGCCTGATCCTCCTATGGACGCGATATTACATTGAATCATGTTGTATATGCCTATCGGGTCCGCTTGCTTATCGTAATCGGCGTTCAGGTGCTGCGATACACAACTCTCCAATATGATGGACGCTATATTATTATAAACTGTTTTTGATGCCTTCATCGGGTCCACAACCTTATCGCTATCGGTGCATGCACATAACATCGTCTATTGCTGATGGCTGATCTGATGGATCGGATGCGATATGGAAATTAACCTTGCTTTATATATATGTCGGGTCCGCTCCTCTTATCACTGTCGGCGATTGGATGTGGGAAGCCTTTATAATATGAGCGATTGCCGCGGATGCGATATTATTATAGACTACCTTTAATACCTCCATCGGGTCCGCCTCCTCTTATCGCAATCGGCATTCGGGTGAGGCAGGGCTTTTAAGCACTGCGATATATGCCGGATGCGATATTATTATACACCAAGTTTAATGCCACCATCGGGTCCGCGTAGTTATCGCAATCGGAGGATTGGGGTGGGTGACCCTTTATCTGGACGCGATATTATTATACACCAAATTAATGCCACCATCGGGTCCATTGTAATCGGAGGTTTCAGCGGTGTCACATAGCCGATCCCCCGACGCGCATATATGTCAAAATATATATATTAACACATATAACTGTGTTTATCCACCAAAAAGGGGAAATGCCTTTGATTATAAAAATGCATATATATGGGATTTGGGTGCCCAACAACTCCCGATAGTCTTAATACATGCATATATGGGTTTTAATCGCCCAAACAACTCCTGATAGAGTTAAAGCATGCATATATGGCCTGATGACTCCCGATAATGATTAAGCATGCATCCAAGGGTTTTATACGCCCGATTCCTCCCTATAAGCTCTTTATATATGAGAATGTGCCTCTATCGCTCTGATAAGCTCCCAATGGTTCAATGGCTCCCAATAACTGCTTATGTTCTCTCGATGGCTCCCGATGACTCTGTCTGCGCTCCCGATAATTCTGTCTGTTGCTCCCGATGGCTCCCGATAAGCTCCCGATATGCTCTTCTCGCTTTGTAGTGTCTTCCAAAGACCTCCTTGCATATGAGAGTGCCTTTCTTACTCCGATAGGCTCCCGATAGTTGTGTATGCTCCTCTTCTTTGGCACATATATGTGACATATACATATATATGGCTCCTCTTGGCTCCTCTTGCTCTATCTGCGCCTCTTTGCTTATGGTTGGCATATATATGTGACATATACATATATATGGCTCCTCTTGGCTCCTCTTGGCTCCTCTTGCTCTATCTGCGCCTCTTTGCTTATGGTTGGCATTCCTGATGAATCTGCTCTACATCCCATGTATTATGGCCCATATGATATCTCTTCTGTAGTTCTTCTATGAGTGGGTTGCCATCCAGTACAACACATGCATCATAATGCCAACAATCTCCCGCTTTGGACTTGATGGCAACAACACCAAAATCACTCTCCCCCTTTGACATCAAGGGCAAAGGGTGGATCAAGACATGCTCTTTCTTTGGTATACATTTGGCTGTCCATACTCCCCCTGAGTATCTGTTGAGGTCTCCTAATGAGCTCCCTCTTTGTATGCGCCATGGTGTACCAATCTGACCATGCTCTTTCTGAGAACATGCTGAAATCTCTGCTCTGTTGAATATGCTTGTTCATGCTCCCTCTGACTGTAAGCAAGGTCTGCAAAAAGATTTTCTTGCAATAAGAACATGACTAGCTATCATGAATGACCTTTCTATCACCAAGGATTCATACATACATCTATCTCTCAACCAAGTGGGGATCATCCACCCAACCAAGTGGGGATACATCAGAAAATTACATATGACAACCAAGTTCATTACATGTTTATCCCAGACATAGTGGGGAAACCAAGATAGGCCGTTACATGACCTCGACACCATAAAAGAGATACCACAAAAGAGATACATGACATAGAGACGAAATATATAGAACAAGACTTATGAAAGTCACAAATAACTGATAGCAGCAGCATCTGTCAAACACTTTTCAAATCAGCAACCATGATCTCCTTATATTCTCCATCTGCCTCTGTTCCACCTGAAACCAACAACAGCTGTGAACTAGAACCAAAAGCTTCTAAGGTAATGCCAACAGTGCATTATTAGAATTTAATCTGCTCCCCCTGAACTTGTGCCAAATGGTCTCTGTCAGACCCATATCAGACTCTTCTCACCCGGAGTCTGGCCCACTGATTTTATTCAAACCAACATATACGTGATTGTATCCACAGGAACTAGCTTATATACGCGAATACTCCTTGTGAAACTCGCGTACAACCAATTTCAGATCAGGAACCTATAACAAGGTATGTCTGCATCAATTCATCCCTTTGAACAGAATTCAGAGTCATTCTCATTATATCATGTGTGAATCCACCATAGCCATTTCATCAACATCAGGATCTACTTGATCCAAGTATCATTACTTGGGAACATCTGCATCAATCAACATATGTAAGTATCATATAGATAAGAACTCATCATCATGTTTCCAACAAAGAAACTTTGAGTAGTCATCCATGTATCAGCACTATGTATCTTGAGGTCAACCTCATTTGTCAAAACTTCTTTATATCATCAACTATGAGCACCAAGAGCTATAGGAACCTTGCATCATGATCTTAATGCATATGACGGCAATAGCATATGAGAGACCGATCATCAAGTAATGAAGTTCTGTATTCAAGCTTTGTACTTCTCCTTATCCTGATCACCATATATATGCACCATCAACTATGTAACCCCAAGAATCATATGAGATTTTATCATGGACAACTCATAACCACATCATAGCAAGATATATCATTTAGCCATATAGGCATCATCACCAAGGACTATTAACCATAATGCCAACAATGAATTATTAAAGGCATATGCTCCCCCTCAACCTGTGCCATCTGTTAGACCTGATCATGCATATATCAGCAATAAGCATCAAGTCATCATCATCATCAAGTTAGGATCAAAACACTTCTAAACATCTTACAAGTATCAAAAACATTTTCACACATCCTCAGCAGACTGTGACTATTAACCAATAGAGCAAATAATGGACTGAATCATATCAGATCCTTTTTCTGAGCCTATCCCCACTGCTTTTCCTCAGGCTGACATATACGTGACTTTGCAATGTCTAACTCGCGTATATATGCGACTTCCCTTTATGAAACTTGCGTATGAGATTCAGGACACTGAATTTTTATACTTTCAGCTCCCTCTGAGTCTATTATGTCTGTGCTATGTTGTATCTGAGTACATTGTGCTATGCCACATCTTTCTGACTGTACTTCCTTCTTCTTCCATATCTTCAAGTGTAATGATGTTTTCTCCTTTTGGTGTGATGTCTGTACTTTGTTCCTGCATCCCTTTGCTATATGTCCAAGCTTGTTACATGCATAACATCTCACATGTTTCATATTCCTCTTGTAACAATCAGTAGCTTTGTGACCAAACATATTGCAAGAAAAACAATATCCATTAAAGTACATGGAATGTGATGATATTTCTGTGTGATGATCTTGAACCATTCTTCTTCTGCATCTAGCTGCAACATGTCCAAGATTATGACATTCATAACATTTAATGTTATTCATCTGAGTAAATGGCCGACTATTGCTTCCATAGTTAGGAGTAAAAGATTTTCTTTGAAGAATCTCTTTCCTTGATTGTTGATGGGGTTGACCTCTCATCTCCTTGTTGATCATTTTAAACTTCTCTTTAGAGTTCCTTGCCTCACCTTGTGAACTAGATTCACCTTCAACAGATTCATGAAAACCAAGACCAGTCTTGATAGCAGGAGACCTTTGACTACTAAGAATATCATCCAAGACTTTAGTACTATCTTGAAATCGCAACAGTTTATCCTTTTCTTCTAATTTACCTTTCAAGATATTTACCTCAATCTGAAGTTGTTCTTCCTTTTCTAGACATTGTTTCTTCACGTTTTCTTCAGCATTTCTTTCCTCTTCCATTTGTTGCCTTAGTTTGAGAATCTCCTTTTCTTGTTCTTCATTCACATCCTGCTGCATTTGACGAATTCTGAAGGCACATTCCACCTGAGATTTTAAACTGATAACTTCGTTTTCCTGTTTTTCAATAGCTTGGAGTAGATCTTTATTCTGCTTCTTTGTTTCTTCAAGTTCTTCCTTTAGCGAGAGGGTCGTAGCTTCAAGACTTTCATAATAACTGGATCGATCTCTGAGCTCCTTGATTGTTGTGTTCTTTTCAATGACTTCATTTCTTAGAGATGTTACTTCATCCTGCAACTTTTGATATTTTTCCTTGAATAACTCTCGTTGAGTCTTTAGTCTAGTAGCAGCTTCTTTGAAGGCACCATCCTTTATGTTCAAAAGTTCTTCTTGAGTTCTAATTTTGTTTGTCAGAATTTTAAATTCCGCCTCTATTTGATATCTTTCTTGTTCACTCATAAGAGCAAATTCAGTTGTTTCACTATCACTTTCATCTTTTCCAAATGGATGGATAGCTGGAGCATCAGAGGATATCAAATTCATACCTGATAGTTCATCTTCATTCTGAAATGATTCTGAATCTGAAGAGCTTCTTACACCTAATCCCCAATCGATTCTCCCACTGTCATAGTTCTTCTGAGATGTCTTCTTCTGCTTATGTGATTTCTTCTTAAGCTTCTTTCAAATTGTTCCACAGATCTCCTTTAAGCGATCAAACCTCTACCAAAGGACCTGCTCTGATACCAATTGTTGGAAATAATACTGAGAGGGGGGGCGAATCAGTATTATTAACTCAATAAAACTTTTTCATTTCCAAACTTTGATGCATATATGCTGCTTCAGTTCAATAAACTTATGATTCAGTTAATTGATCTTCAATGAGTGCATTAGAACATTGTCAACCATATTAACAAAAAACAGTTGCAGTAAAATAGAATAGATCATTACACACAAACCATACACATGAACACCATCATATAAGGTGGAAACCCAATGCCAGAGAAAACCACCTGTTGCAAGTCATCTTAATCTTAATAAGAAAATCCTTTTACAATATTTCTGTACTAGTGCAGTCTTATACCAGTACGCAGGCTTCTACCTGCAGAGAGCTAGAACTCCCATAGATCTTGTACTAGCCGATCCATTTACTAGTACGCAGGCTGCTACCTATTACAATGCTCTTGTACTAGCTAAGATAATAGTACGTAGGCGCCAACCTACAATCTTCTTTCCTCTGGGTACCACGTTTCATACATTTTCAGACTAGATACACCTGAAGAACAATACATAATCTGAAAGGCCACGTTTCATCCAATTTTCATACTGGACCCTTTAATATCATTGAAGCACATAATCAATCAATCTTTTGAATCACCCAATCACCACATATAAGTATATTACGACAGTTATCACCCGATCTAGTCAATCATCAATAGAGAGGCTAATCATGCCAATATCAGAACTCAATACAGTGGATAAACATAATATTGCGCAGCCAGAGCTCTACAGATTAGTCAAAGGCAGATAAAACAAATCTCGACCGGGGACTGCGACTTCACCAAAACATCTGTGAACATCTGCGCCTGTGCTTCTCCTTGGTATGCGGGTATATGCGCCTGCACAGTCTCCTGCTCTGCATACCGTATCACTCCTGCGAATAGATGATTTTCAGGCTTCAAGCATACCCAGACTGCGCTGATGAGATCTCAACCATCACTCCCCAACCGATCGCAAGTGTCTCAGAACTGTTCTTTTGTAAGATCTTCAACATTCACCGATGTAATGCCAAACGATCTCCTTTTCTCTTATATAGTCAAGCTCTTGTTAAAAAAAAGAATCGAAACCGTAGATTACCAATACAGGGGATCCAAAAACTTGGGGCTCAATAGCTTGGACCGATCACTTAAACGATGACTTAAGTGATAAAACAAGGAAAAATGATGAAAAACAGTCCAAACGACTAAAAGGCGGACTTCAAGCAATATTAAACCCGCATCTAAAATATATTGGGTCCGCTTCTCAAGACATTGTCGATGGCTGATAGGCCGATCCTCCTATGGACGCGATATTACATTGAATCATGTTGTATATGCCTGTCGGGTCCGCTTGCTTATCGCAATCGGCGTTTAGGTGCTGCGATACACAACTCTCCGATATGACGGACGCGATATTATTATAAACTATTTTTAATGCCTTCATCGGGTCCGCAACCTTATCGCTATCGGCGCATGCACATAACATCGTCTATTGCCGATGGCCGATCCGATGGATCGGATGCGATATGGCAATTAACCTTGCTTTATATATATGTCAGGTCCGCTCCTCTTATCGCTATCGGTGATTGGATGTGGGAAGCCTTTATAATATGAGCGATTGTCATGGATGCGATATTATTATAGACTGCCTTTAATACATCCATCGGGGCTGCCTCCTATTATCGCAATCAGCATTCGGGTGAGGCAGGGCTTTTAAGCACTGCGATATATGCCAGATGCGATATTATTATACACCAAGTTTAATGCCACCATCGGGTCCGCGTAGTTATCGCAATCGGAGGATTGGGGTGGGCGACCCTTTATCCGGACGCGATATTATTATACACCAAATTAATGCCACCATCGGGTCGATTGTAATCGGAGGTTTCAGCGGTGTCACATAGCTGATCCCCCGACATGCATATATGCCGAAATATATATATTAACACATATAACTGTGTTTATCCACCAAAAAGGGGAAATGCCTTTGATTATAAAAATGCATATATATGGGATTTGGGCGCCCAACAACTCCCGATAGTGTTAATACATGCATATATGGGTTTTAATTGCACAAATAACTCTCAATAGAGTTAAAGCATGCATATATGGCCTGATGACTCCCGATAATGATTAAGCATGCATCCAAGGGTTTTATACGCCCGATTCCTCCTGATAAGCTCTTTATATATGAGAATGTGCCTCTACTGCTCTGATAAGCTCCCATTGGCTCAATGGCTCCCGATAACTGCTTCTGTTCTCCCGATGGCTCCCAATGACTCTGTCTGCACTCCCGATAATTCTGTCTGTTGCTCCTGATGGCTCCCGATGGCTCCCGATAAGCTCCCGATATGCTCTTATGGCTTGGTAGTGTCTTGTAAAGACCTCCTTTCATATGAGAGTGCCTTTCTTACTCCGATAGGCTCCCGATAGCTGTGTATGCTCCTCTTCTTTGGCATATATATGTGACATATACATATATATGGCTCCTTTTGGCTCCTCTTGGCTCCTCTTGGCTCCTCTTGCTCTATCTTCACCTCTTTGCCTATGGTTGGCATATATATGTGTGATGTATACATATATATGGCTCCTCTTGGCTCCTCTTGCTCTATCTGCGCCTCTTTGCTTATGGTTGGCATTCCTGATGAATCTGCTCTACATCCCATGTATTATAACCCATCTGATATCTCTTCTGTAGTTCTTCTATGAGTGGGTTGCCATCAAGTACAACAAATGCGTCATAATGCCAACAATACTGGCATCGTTGATACCACCATGGTGTTGGCATCAAAATCAGTAAACCAAGGGGTAATAAAAAGTCTAGCACTGCCCCAGAACCATGGCCCTTGATTGAGAACTGTTTCCTTTTCTTCTTCTGTGTGAAAACATACTATAAAGAATCCCTTAGGATATAGGTAGATTTGGCAATTTTTTGTCCAAACTGAGTGGATCCATTGATACAATGCATCAATTCTAGGCCAAACGCCATTAAATCTACAAATGACTGCATTTTTTTGTAGCTCTAAATATATATAATTTACCTTTGGTATTTCGATGGTGATAGATGGGCTCTCCGGCATTTGATCTACAATGTACTACCCCAGAGGTTCAGTGACAGCTGTGGGGTTTTTCCCTTTGCCCTTCACTACTTCCTTAAAGGACCCTTTGCTTTGCGAGCTAGGTCCAGCGCTTTCGGCTCCTCCTCGTAATCTCATATTGAGAATGATTGTAGAGCCTAGCTTGATGTTGTATTCTTGCATGGTTCTGCATTCCTGCAGCGATTTTCCCTCATTTAACAGGTGTTGCTTCTCAGCTGAGTAGCCAATCTGATTGGCAATATTGTTCTTCAAATCTGAAACCATGTCGCTGTCATAAGTATAGATCACGATTGTGTTTCCTTTTGGCTTCTTTACACAGATTTGGAAACCGAACCTTGCAATCTGGGGTGGCTCGATTCGAGTCAGATCTGATCCATCCAACTCCGTATCCGATCTGTTTAAAAACTTCATTTCTTGAGCATAACTTTGGATCTCACTTGCCTTGCGAGGACCCTCTGCACTTGAAAAGGGATTCATGGTAAAATTATTGGATTTGTTGCCAGATCCATACTTTGGTTCTGCACGAGTCCCAAAATAAACCTGCAGCTTTGGATAATCCAAAATACCGGCGGCTTCATCTTTGTTTACTGTTGCTGCTGAGCAGACAGTTAATCGCCCGATCCGCAGATCCTTCTTTTGCCGAACCACTTCATTTACGCCAATCGATGCTCATCCATTGTAGGGTTCCATTTTTGGAAGCTCGGCATGCAGAGGACATTTTGCAGCTCCAAGTTCATCAATCGGTTCGGCAGCCCCGCTCTTGACTGCGCTTCTGGGCTTCGATCGAGATTAGGCATGGATTCACCGAGGTTTTGAGAGACGCAGAGGGCCATCACGTCTGGTTAGGGTTCTAGCCACAGAGCTTCCCAGCTTCTTCTATCCACACTTCAAGTAAAGCCTATGAGCCAAATACATGGGACAAATAATTATTAATACTGTGGGCCAAAAACCATATTTATAAAAGAGGCATAATAAATAAATAAATATAAAAGAGGTATAAAGATGTATGATAAATAAATAAAAATATGTCAAATAGGATTAGAAATCAACATCTAATTATATACCAAGCCTCTGGGCCCAATACCATGGTAAATAAAAAAGATACGATAAATATATAAAAATATAAATAAAGCAAAGGTATAGTAAATAAATGAAACCTCTTTTTATATTTACTCCATAAACCTCTTTATACTTACTAACACTAAAAAAATAGGTTTTGTTTTGATGACCCCTATGGGCCAAATTATTATTAATACCATAAAAAAACATTATTAACCCTAATATTATTATTATTATTATTATTATTATTAAATATAATATTCATATTAATATATTATAATATTAATATTATTAAATTTAATAACTTTCGATTAATACAATATTAAATTTTTATATTATAATATATATTAATATATCATGATATATATTAACTCCACATATATATGAGAGGGAATAACAAAGGCATAGAGTGATAAAGGTGGAGAGAGGAGTGAAAAGGGAGAGATAGGAGATAAAATTGGATAGGGGAGAAGAGGAATGAAGAGAGGGGGAGGGAGATGAGTGAGATATGTAGAGAAGGGTAAGAGAGGGAGAGGGAGACACAAAGATGGAGGGGGAGAGAGGGAAGGAGAGAGGGATGGAGATAGTGAGAGGATTGGAAGGTGGAGAGAGAGAGAGAGAGAGAGAGAGAGAGAGAGAGAGAGAGAGAGAGATGGGGAAAGAGAGAGGAAGTTAGGAGAGAAAGGCAGAGAGAGGAAGGATGAGAGAGAAGAATTGCAGGAGAGGAGGAGAGAGGGAGGGAAGAAGAAAGATATAGAGAGTGAGAAGTGGAGAGAGAGGGAGTGACAAGGAATAGATGGAGAGAGAGAGTATATGTTTAGGGGTGAGTTAAAGAGACAAAGAAAGAGAGATAGAGAAAAGGGGGTGGGAGAAGGATAGAGGGAGGGATATAGTAACATAGTTGGAGAGAGAGAGGGGGGGAGAGAGAGAGAGAGAGAGAGAGAGAGAGAGAGAGAGAGAGAGAATACATGAGAGAGAGGAGGAGAGTGATGGGGGAAGAGAGAGGGAGGTAGGAAATGAAGGGAGAGAGAGGAAGTACGAAAGAGTGGACTTGAGAGAGAGAGGAGGAGAGAGGGAGGGAAGAAGAAATACATAGAGAGGGAGAATTGGATATAGCGAGAGAGGGAGTGACAAGGGAGATATGGGGAGAGAGAGAGTATGTTTAGGGGTGAGTTAAAGAGAGAAATAAAGAGAGATAGAGAAAAGGGGGGGAGAGAAGGAGAGACGGAAGGATATAGTTACAGAGTTGGAGAGAGAGAGAGAGAGAGAGAGAGAGTGGAGAGATGGAGGGAAAGAAAGATGGAGTTGGAGGGGAAGAGAGGGAGGTAAGAATAAGGAAATAGAGAGAGAAAGGTGGAGAAAGAGAGAGGCAATGACAATAAAGATGGAGAGCGAGGGAGAGAGGATAACAGGAGGGAAGAGAGATAGAAGTGGGGGAGAGGGAGAGAATGGGAAGAGAGAGAGAGGGAGGGGGAGGAGGAGAGAGAGATATATAGATAGATTGGAGAAAGAGAATGTATGTTTTGGGGTGATATAGAGATATAAAGGGAGATAGGGATATAGATGCAAAGTGAAGAGAGGGAAGAAGAGAGAGATGGAGAGGGAGATGGTGGGACAAAGAGATGGATAGATATAGAGTGAGAGAGCATGTGTATTTTGGGGGTTGAGATAGAGAGAAAAAGAGATGGAGGGATATATATATATATGGAGGGGGGAGAGGGGAGAATATTTATTTCACTAGATGCATTGATTTCAGTTTAGATGGTGATTTCTAATCGTATTTCATTGTTTGGACTAGATGCATTGATTTTAGTGTAGATGGTGATTTCTAATCCCATTTGATTGCTTGCACTAGATGCATTGATTTCAGTATAGATGTTAGTTTATAATATTATTTTATTACTTGCACTAGATGCATTTATTTCAGTGTAGATGTTGGTTTATAAACCTATTTTCTTACTTGCATTGGATGCATTGATTTGAGTGTAAATGTTCATTTCTAATCGTATTTGATTGCTTGCATTAGATGCATTGATTTCAGTGTAAATTTTATTTTTTAATCTTATTTGATTTCTTGCATTATATGCATTGATTTCAGTGTAGATGTTGATTTCTGATTTGATGTAATTGGATGTATGATGGTACATTAATTTTAAAGTGATTGGATTGATATTGTGCATTGATTCTAGTGTAAGCATAAAAAGTTATTAACAATGTACATTGATTTTTGTGTTATAGTATTTGAACCTATTAATATTGGAGAGAAAGAGAGACAAGGTATGTTGTTTACTAAAATATCGCGAGATAAATATTTAACATGTCCTTTTCATATAATCGATATGAAAAAATGACAAAAGTAACAAGGGTGCAATAAGAATAGTAGAAGAAAATAGATTGAGATTAATAACAATGAAAGACTATTTGTAATATACTATATTCTTATTATTCACATTTTTTATCATTCAACACTATTACATTGTCACTTTACATTCAAAATTTGTATTTCATCATTTTTCATCATTTAAGTCATTCACAATATTTATCATCTCAACAAATTGAGGTAACTAAGAAAATTTAAAATTAAAATGACCAAATTAATTTGGGACATATTAAGCATATTTAAAATGATTATATTTAATATTAGATGATTTTACATAGTATTGGTAAAATCAATCATCTATTCATTAGATTTTCTTTGGCCACACACGACTAAAACCAGCCTAGATCCATCTTAACTCCAAATCTATCAAGCATCGAGAGGGATCAAATCTCTCGAGGTGCAAACCTTTCCTCAAGTTTTGCACTCAAAAAAGAGGTTTGCACCTGAAGATATTTGATTCCTCTCGGTGCTTGATAGATCCGAAGTTATGATGTATCTAGGTTGATTAATTTTTAATTAAAGACTAGTTGTTATTTGTTTATATAAATAGAAATTATTTATTAATATTAAATTAATATTTATATATTATCTATGAAATTATAATAACAAATTTATTCATAAAAGTATTAAAGTTAATAAAATCATAAACATATTCTTATTAATTAATAAACTAACCTATCATAAATAAATAAATAAATAATAATAATAATATATAAATATAATATTTATTAATTTTTAGGTATAGAAATCAAAATTAGGCATATTATTTATGAATTTATAATAACATTTTTTATAAATAAAAACATAAGGGGTAAAAAGAAAGATTGAAGGAAGGATGGGATAATAACGGGAGAAAATCAAGATGAAATAGCCAAAATCCAACTCTTACTCAGTTTCCACCCATCATCCCTATTGAGATTGATTGAATGCTTCTCAATCTCAATTGCCTCTCTTAGTTTCCTATGGTGGAAGTGATCAACCCTGGCAATTACCTTCTCAACCTCAATGCAACTATGGTGCTTATATTTCTGTGCATGCTCCGCAAGAGCTAATGAGCACGATCGGTTATGCCTGATCGATAACACTCATCAGCTCTTGGGGAGCATGCAAAGAAATATGAGCACCATGTTTGTATTGAGGATGCGAAGGTAATTTCCAGGGTTGATCACTTCCACCATAGGAAGCTAAGAGAGGCAATTGAGATTGAGAAACATACAATCAATCTCAATAGGGATGATGAGTGGAAACTAAGTAAGAACTAGATTTCAGCTATTTAGTCCTGATTTTCCCCATTATTACCCCTCCTTTCTTTCTTTTTTGGAACCCTTATGTTTTTATTTATAAATATGTTATTATAAATTCATAAATAATATATAAATAATAGTTTCTTATTATTAGTGAATAATTTCATATATGTGCAAACAATTACTACCAGAAAACACTCCTCTGCTCTCAATTTCCTGTACCAAACTTAAATGTCCAAATTATAGCTATGATGCAAGTCCCCACCTAGGAGGAGGGAGAGTCATATGTTTAAAAATATTGTTTCTATGAAAATTTTGGTATTCTTACTTTTAGGGAACTTTTATATATATATATATATAGATATATATATTGTAGCGTTTTTTTGTTAATAATGTTATGCCAATTCTCCTATCAACATAAATGGTGGGTGGGAAGCCCATTTTTTGTATTTCTAATGTATTTTTTTATATTTCTAATGTAATGTTGTGCTTAGGACATGAGCTTTATTAATATAAATTTCTTTTTACTTTTAAAAAAATATATATTTTTTTACATATTTTTATAATATGTTCATCAAAATAAACTTTATATATTTGATTTTTGAATTGATTTTAAGATAAAATCTCTCTTTATTAAAAAAAATATGGATTAATGACTAAAATGTTACATAACAATAATAATATGAAGTTGATTTTACAAAAAAATATTATATAATTTATTTGGGAACCATGAGGATTAGCTTAGCTTGTCCAACCCTTATTGTTAAAAGCACTTTTGATTTAGAGGTCAATGGTTCAAATTATTGTTGGCCTTACAGGGTAGCTCTTTGGGGTAGAGTGGTTACATCTAAGGATTACCCAGTGTCATTTGAGTATAAGTAATCTTGACTAAGAATAAGATATTCCATAACTCTCAGGATCATATAACAAAAGGTAATTTTGACTAAGAACAAGATATTCCATAACTCTCAGGATCATATAACAAACCAAGCTCAAAATCATAAATTTAAAATATCACTTACAGAAATTAAATTTAAATAAAAAAATTATAGTCATTCTTTCTAACCACTCAAAACAAACCTAATTAACTTTAATAATATTAAAATATTTATTAATTAAAATATAATTAATAAATATAAATATAAATATAATGTTATTATATAATATGTCTCCATTTTACATGGCTTCATTATGAATAGCTAATTGTCTATTTCTTACGAGAAAGGAAACAAGAGTTGGTGTAATAAAAATAAAAATGTAAAATACTTGTTTTAATTTACCATCTTATAAGCTTTCACAAGACTCAAACTTGGGTAATTTTAATTTTAATTTTAATTTATATATATATATGATACATGTAAATGAGTATTTATTCATTTTCTTAAGTTATTAAGGACGGATTTTATATATATATATATATATGATACATGTAAATGAGTATTTATTCATTTTCTTGAGCTATTAAGGACGGATTATACTTAATTAAATGTTGTTAGGTATATATATAGTAAAAAGTAAAAGATATTTTTACTGTAATTATTTTACAACCTAGTTAGCATTTAATCATTTGTTAAAGTCATTGAGGTATTGAGAACTTATTATAATTAGTTGAGTGTTTTTAGATATAGATAAATCACTTTACATCTTAATTATACAATGGTGATGTCTTAATTATACAATAGTGATGTGTCAAAGAATAATCGTGGTAGTTCAAAGTACGAGCACAAAATCTTATAATGTTCCAAAGAATAATAGTGGTAGTTCAAAGTACGAGCACAAAATCTTATAATGTTCCAGACTTCGAAATGTGAGAGAAATATCAACTATATATTTTAATGTATTAACTATTAATATGTATGACAGTTAATATGTAAGGTAGTTCAGAAGATTATTTATACATATTACAAATTAGGTTAACCTATAGAAGATTAGTTAGATAAATTAGCTTTTTCTATTTAATCTAAACGAAAGAAAATACAAAAATTAAGAAATATAAAGGGTGTGGATTTTGGATCTAAAGAATTATAGCTTAACCACTTTATGATAATCCAAATTGACTACTAAGCACTTCAACTTCTCATTTAAAGTGATTTTTTTATAAATATATGAAGGATATTAGATTGTTGAGATTTAGGAGATAAGGAAGTTGAGACTTAAAGGAACATGGAAGGGGAAGTACGAGTAAAGAAAATAAAAGAAAAGAAAACCATAATAAAATAAGGAAAAGTGAGGAAAAATCTTGAGAAAAAGGTGAAGGGAAATAGGTTGAAATAGATTAATAACATAAAATTTATGTTTTCATGTTACTTGAGATCTCTACTTACCCTTGTTATGATGAAAAATGAATAATGGAGAAGGAAGGAATGTAGGTACGATGAATATAAATAATGGAGAAGGAGGGAATGTAAGTATGAAAAATGAAGAATGGAGAAGGAAGGGATGCAAGTGATAAAGTGGGAGAAAGACATATATTGTGGATCCATGTATGTTGAGGACTTGTGAATGAAAATGGTGGTGAGAGGTAGAAAGAGATTTATAGAATTTAAAAAATAAAAAATATAAAAAGAATGATATAAAATGAGAAGAACATGTAAAAGAGAAAATGGGAAATCAATATATGGAAAAAGGAGATTGAAATTGATCTTATTGTGATTACAAATATATTTATTCAAGAAGTACCATGGTGCATTTTTCAGATAGAGGAAATTATCCTTCATGGGGGAAGAAGGTGCTATTGATATGAGCACATAAGTAACAATAAAAGAAACATATATGTGGAGTTTATGGAGTAGATTATGGTCTAAGTTTATAGCATGAAGTTTGTAATCTTCGGTTGTATTTAGTATATTTCTCTTATCTTTTCGAATTTAATTACTTTAGGTTCTCTATTAGACCAATGAAAATGTATCATAGGGTGAGGCTCAAAATTATCATCTAACTTTTCTATGATCCTACATGATTGTGTCTCTACAATATCCATTAGTGAAGGCACACTGAACTTTTGAGAAAATTTGTCACCAAGGTGTATTACAAGTTAATGGTCTCCCTCTTGATTATTTTAGTATTTATCATACATCTTTGGAGGATTGGTATTTCTTTTGGAAGATGCCCAATGAAGTGATTATTTGAATTGGGCTTGTGATGTTTGCAATCCTTGTGGATGGCACAACAAGCATGCATGCACACACAACATTACCAAGGGCTTCCTCCTTTTCCAATGCAATTCTTTACATTAAATGAAATATAGAATTATCATCCATGGACAAGAAAAAATAACCATGTGGTCCTTAAATAGTGAATAGATTATTCCTCTCTTAAAAAATAATGTAGCTTGCTTACCTAGTGTGCGTAGATTTCCTAGGCATGGATAATGCAATTTTGATTTTCCCTCTAATGGATCATGACCCATTTAAGAGGAATCATTTATGAATAAATAGAACATTTCTATTAAAATTCTAAGGCAAGTACAATAGAACACAATTTTCGACATGATAATTACTTCCTACTGATTTTCGAACAATAATTTTTATGCCACTACTATTATTGAATAATTATACTGATAAAATTTCAATAGTAATTTGCAAAAAAAACATTAAAGATCATAGAGAGACAACCATGCAAAATAGACACAAAATATTTTCACCTAGGAAACCCAACCTTGGGAGAAAAACTAACAATTTTTCTTGAGGAGAAATTTTCTTTCAACAAGATTTAAAAATAGCATATTTGTCTACAAATCTATGCCAATATAAAAGTCAAAATACCAGTCAAACCTAGTCAAACAACATCAAGTCAACATTGGTAAAAACACTTAGAAAATCAGGAGCGGAAACTAGTGAAACAATAAAACTCTACGATCAACTCAGCCTAGTCAAGCTCGACCCTATAATATGTGGTCAACCCACTCATGTGGCCCAATGACTAATCAAATTGCAATCATATCCACATGTCAATTCTAGGGTCAATTATGTGGCCAAACCTGCACATGTGGCCTCCAAAATCTCGGTTAAACAATTGGTCAAATTCTTAGTTAAATTTTGTCAAAGATACCTCAAGCAACTTCAGTTAATGCATTGGTTAATCAACACTTTCTTCTCACATGCGTGGCAAAAGCAAGAGTGATATAGAATAGATGATCTACAACAACAAATTTTATCCTTTGGCAAATTTCTCCTCCATTAGAAAATATTAAGTGAGGTTTCTATGTTGTTTTTTCCTCTCACATGTTGTCTCGTTATATAGAGCTCTAAGGTTGAGTTGAGACCCATCAAGTTGGTTTCTTATTACAATAAACCCCTTCACTAATGGAGACTACATCACAACTCAACATTAGACTAGAATTGTTTACCCAAGTTGGGTGAAAAGCCCCAATCAATAAACAATTCAAACACGCTCTATAAAAGATAGATCACTCCATCTGATAGCACAAAGTGAGCATCATGGGCCATTCACCCCTAGCCAAATAAGCATGCCCCCATGGGTGAATGTATCATTCTCCCCTAGTCAAATCAACATGACCCCATGAGAGAAAATCTGCCCCTAGGCCTTTTACCCCTAGCCAAATTAGTAGGGCCCAATCGGTAAATGTATCATTTCCCCACTGGTCAAATCAAGATGATACTATTGGAGCTATGGAAGATCTCTTTCCAAAATATACACAATAAGAAAGCTATAAGGATCCAATCCCTATTGATAATGGGGTTATAGAAAGGAGAAGATCTCCAATAAGATAAAGTATTGGTGATGTTGTATGGGTCTTTGGTTTTTTCGGCAAAAAAGTGTTCTTAAGAGATGCGATAGCGATGTTGAATAAGTGCTCACTTGTTTTTTGATAGTTTGTGGCATATAAAGAATAGTGATATTTTGTGGCATAGAAAGAACACTGATGATCCTTCAAATCCTTTACAAAATAGCCTATCCCAAGTTAAAAAAAAGAGTTACCTTTGGCCATAATTTATGCCTTAAATCTATGTCCAAATATAAAAATGCACACAAATTATATTAAACTATAATTTTAATAAATACAAAATGCATCCATATAATAATAATAACATAGACATGAGCTAAATGATATGGAGACTTTATTTTAGGAAAATGATAACATTCCTTTTACTAACTAAAAAATGATTATATATATATATATATATATATATATATATATATATATATATATATATATATATATATATATATATATATATATATATATATATATATATATATATATATATATATATATATAGATATATAGATATAGGGATAAATGTATGAGAGAATGATAATGTTTTTTTTTAATATAAAAAAATGTATAAAGATAATGAGAAATAAAATATAGTAGGAATAAAATCCTTTATTATAAATTCAATACCAAAAAATAATTTTATAACCTAGGTAAAGAAACCTTGACGTCATCATTTTTTTTCTTTTTAATGTCAGATTCCAATCACTGATTGAATATGAAGTTTGCAGAATATGGGCTTTTGTTATTCCCTACTAATTGGGAACATAAGCAGCTAAGAGAGGATTGATACTTAGCTTGTTAAAATGAGATGCTTGTATTAATAAATAAAACACCCACTGGTCAGCTCTACGAAACAGATTCTGAACGAGGAGAGTTCGGCTTTGTAGAACGCTCTACATTCTCAATGTACATCACAAATTATGTAGCATACATGGTTTTAGGGTTGTTAGAACCATACCCTTAGAAATAGAAACTAATTCCTATCCTGAGGTCTCGTGAGCCAACTCATACTATTCTAGGATTCTCTATTATCTTCAACACTCCCCCTTAATGGAGAAGGGGTTCACAAATATTCCTAACATCTCCCTAAAGATTTCAAACTTAATTTTTCCAAGAGGCTTAGAGAAAATGTCTGCAACATTATCACATGTTTTACAATATCCAAGATGGATTTTTTTATTGTACTTTCTCCCTAACAAAGTGGAATTGTCTATCAATGTGTTTAGTGTTCTTGTGAAACACCAGATTATTAGCAAGTTTGATTGAACTCTGGTTGTTGCATCTAATTGTTGTTGCATATTTCTATTCTTCCTCGACATCTTGGAGACGTCTCTGCAACCAAACTGCCTCACATGTTGCTGCACACATAGCTTGATACTCTGCTTCTGCTGAGGACAAGGAAACAGTGTTTTATTTCTTGTTGCTCCATGTAATCACCCCGGATCTAACATTGAATGCATAGCCTGTTATGGATTTGCAGTCATCTACATTTCCAGCCCAGTTGGAATCTGTAAATCC
This sequence comes from Pinus tabuliformis, assembly GCA_031772625.1. Lineage (NCBI taxonomy): Eukaryota > Viridiplantae > Streptophyta > Pinopsida > Pinales > Pinaceae > Pinus > Pinus tabuliformis. The sequence continues at coordinate 1,217,729,400 of CM062819.1, read as the reverse complement.
TGTCAATCTAACATCAGAGGAATCATTATAAATAATACCATAGTGTATAGTTCCTTGTAGATAACTTAAAATACATTTTGCTGCATTCTAATGAATCTCAAGTGGTTTGGACATGTATTGATGTAGCACACTAATTACATAAGACAAATCTGGTCTAGTAGTGGTCAGGTAGATTAAGCTCCCAACCAGTTGTTTATAAAGTGTCACATTTGCCTCTTTAGAGCCATCCTCGCATTGAAGTTTAATGTTCTGCTATAGTGGTACTGCTGCAGCCTTACACTGATCGATCCTAAACCTTTCTAGTAGACCTTTGACATACTTACCCTGGGATAGAAAAGTTTGTCTTGAATCTCTCCAGATCTCAAGACCCAAACAATATCTTAATTCACCAAGGTCTTTCATTTCGAACACCTGTGACATTTGTTGCTTGATTTATTTGATTAGAACAATAACATCACCTGTAATAACTAAATAGTCTACATACAAAGAAATCAACACTATGTGCTGCTTTTCATCTTCATGGTATACAAATTAGGCTCGTTTTTACTTCTGTTGTAGCCAAGTTGTAGAAAAAATGAATCAATCTTTTGATACCATGAACTAGGTTCTTGTTTTATTCCATTTATAGCTTTCTTTAATCTACAAACTAAATGTTATTTCCCATTATAGACAAACCCCTCAGGTTTCTCTAAATAAACCTCCTCTTTCAATTCCCCATTAAAAAAAAAATGATTTTACATCTAGTTGGTGAATCATCCAATGTTTCTTAGTAGCTAAAGAAATCAACATTCTGATAGTATTTAGTTTAGCTATGGGGGCAAAGGTTTCTTCATAGTCTATGCCTTCTATTGTGAATACCCCTTTGTTACCAATCTAGCTTTTAATTTATCTATGGTTCCATCTGCATTAATCTTGGGTTTATACAACCATTTACAACCTATGTTTTGTTTCCCTTTAGGAAGTTCAACCAACTCCCAAGTGTTGTTTCTGATTATAGATTCATATTCCTGTTCCATAGTTGTTTTTCGTTCACTACATTCATTTCCTTCCTTATAACTAGAAGGTTCAACAACATTCATCATACTAGTTATAAAAGCATTTTCCCTATATCTAGCAGGCAATTGAGCCTACCTACCTGATCTTCCGAGCATTGGTGTAGCTTCTAACCCATTCAGAGTTTCCTTTGATGGACTCGGCTTGATTGCTGAATTTGAATTCTATCCTTCTACCTTTCTCTGCTGATCATGGTTGCTTTCTTTTTCTTCACTTTCTTCCACCAAGAACAGAATATCCCATTCCTCATTGTGCTTATCAGATTTTTCATGATCCTTCTCATGGAATATGACATCTCTACTAACAAAAATCTTGTGAGTAGAGGGATTAAATATGATGGCTTTTGAATCTAGTTTTCTTTTGTCTTTCTTTGGAATGTGGGAAAATGCTTTAGACCCAAACACTCTTAAATTTTTTACTGTAGAATTAAATCCATATAATTCTTCATATGGAGTTTTAAACTCGAGACACTTTGTAGGACTCCTATTTTTCAGATAAACTATAGTATTCAATGTTTCAACCCAAAAACCATTCGAAAGATCCTTACCTTTCAACATGCTCCTAGCACATTCCACCAATGTTCTATTCTTTCTTTCCTCTACTCCGTTTTGCTGAGGAGCATCGGGTACTGTGAATTGCTATAATATCCCATGGTATTTAAAATACTTGATAAGTTCATCCTTCCTATATTCTCCCCTTTGATCAGAGCGGAGAATTTTTATGTGCTTCCCTGTTTGCTTTTCAATCATGTTTCTAAATTGCTTAAAGTATTCAAATGTGTGACTTTTCTTACTCAAACAATATACCCAAGAAAAATTTGTGAAGTCATCAACAAATAGTAAAAAATACAGTGCACCTCCTAATGGCTTTGTCTGCATGGGTCCACAAAGGTCTATGTGCATTAATTCAAGTATGTCTCTCTATTTCCTTTCTACACGAACATGGAATTCTTCTCTATGCATCTTTCCTAATGTACAGGCATCACAATCTTTATGCACTTGTTTTAATATAGGAAGATCTCTTACCATTTCCTTTTTCTGAAGTAACAACAAATCATTGTAGTTGATATGGCCAAATCTCTGATGCCACAACTCTTCTATAGTCATACTCACTGTTGTCAAAGCTTGAACTGGTGCTGGTCTCACATCCAATTTGTACAGACCTCCTGTTCAAATTCCTGAAGCAATAGTCTTCATGCCATCCAACAGATCTTTAATATAACAGTTAGAATTTAAAAAGTCAACTTTGAGATCTTCATCTGTAATCATGGATACATAAATCAAATTATTTGTCACACTAGGCACATACATGACATTATGAATATGTCTTACAGTACCATCAGGTAAAATAACAGAAATTTTCCCACACCCTTTGATCTGATGACTTCTATCATCACCAAGGTATATTTGTGCTCCGTTGTTGATTTCTTTAAAATGTTTGAACCATTGTCTGTTTCCCTTCATATGTGTGGATGCTCCCAAATCTACATACCAGATGTCTGTATCAACATTCTAATCAAAGTTTTCCATGAATAATTTGAAGTTTTGTACATGATTATTATTTGCAAGATGACCTACATATCTTTTCTGCCTCTGTTGTTGTTCATGATATTTCTTCTTCCTACACTCAGCCATATGACCAATTTTTCCACAATAAAAGCATTTAATTTCAGAGTTGTTTCTATTCAGATGCATACCTTGAGTTTGATTTGGTCTTTTCTATGGGTTTCCTCTGTTTTGTTGTTATAGATTTCCTTTTCCTTTGAAGAAGTTCTTCTTTGTCATTAACGCAAGATTTGCACTTTGGGGCTTTAAAGTCGATCTTCTTTCTCCCTCTTGCATTAATATTCCTGTCAACTCTTCAAACTTTGGGACTTTTTCTCTCACATTTTCCCCATTGATAAACATTTGGTAATCATCGGTCACACCATTCATGGTAATTGTTACTAAATCGGTATCTACAACTGTATCACCAATGTTTGGCAATTTGTTCTTCAGATCTTTGATCGTCACTATGAAGGAAGCAACTGTTCCATTCTCCTCCATCTTCATGGATAGAATCTTGCTCTTCAGGAATAGAAAACGATTTGTATTCCTGATCTCATATAAATCCTTCAATACTCCCTAGATTTTGCTTCTTGATTTACATTCTCTGATATGCGGTATGATGTAGTCTTTCACTATCATCTTTAGCAGCGTCCTTGCTTTACGTTCTCTCTTCTCCCAATCTAGGACTGATGCTGATCCAGCTGCTGGCTTCAGCTCATCCCCATTTGCAATCGTCCAAGCACTTTGTGCTTCTAGCACAGTTTGCATCTTGAATTTCCAATTCGTATAATTGGAGCCATTGAGTTTGTTATGCTCATTCAAGTATGCTTTGCTTATTTGATTTTTCATCTTGACGATTGAAAAATAAATGATTTACAGGAAAAAATGATAGACCTAACCAGATCTTTATCAAAGATAGTGTTTGATATACCAATTAGGTCCACAACTAACCACAACAGCAGGGCTCCTCCACGCTTCCACTGCGTAGATCTCTTCCACGACAGTCTGATCTCTGCACGTGTATTCCTTCTCAGGTTCATCGCTTGTTGTGATCCACACCAATCCATAACAGTGATGAATAAAAAAAAATGGCGGATCAGGGAATGGCCTATGCACACGCTCCTCCATGCTACTTGCTCTTGCGACCTCCATCGACAATCCTCACCAATATTCTTGCGCTCCACACGACAATTCGTAGCGAACTATGCCATAATTAGCAGGCTTGCATGGTGGTCTTCAGCTTAGCAGTTCAGGCCACCTGTGGCCACAACTGCGATTGGGCTGAATGCGTGGCCTCAAGCACGTAAACTGTGGGGAGGTTCGTTGCCCAGAGGCGGTAGGAGGATTTGGTAACACCCCCAAAGCAGGCAGCCTTTTCTAAGGCACTCAACCTTTTTCAAAGCAGACAGCCTTTTCAAAACACGTAGTCTCCACGAAGGAAAAAAACACAATTTTTTCGCCAAAATGCGCGATGATTTCAACTCAGGCATGTCGGCCTCTCTCCACTCAACGTACATGTTTCCTTAGCCCTGTCGCTTTGATACCATGTTAAAATGAGATATTTGTGTTGATAAATAAAACACTCACTGGTCATCTCTATGAAAGAGAGTGTGAACCAGGAGATTCTAGCTCGGTAGAACACTTTACATTCTCAATGTACATCACACATTATATGGCATACATGGTTTTAGGGTTGTTAGAACCATACCCTTAGAAATAGAAACTAATTCCTATCATGAGGTCTCGTGAACCAACTCACACTATTCTAGGGTTCTTCATTATCTTCAACATATCTTAATCATTGCATATGTGTTTTATTAGGTATCTCATTCACAATAAAACATGCAAATCAATTCTATTATCCCGTGACTTTCTATAGTAGGTTGGAAGGATCACTACAAATGAATTCTATTATCGGTGACTTTCTCAAGTAGGTTGGAAGGATCACTACAACTCACATTTCCTTTGTTAATCGCATCCTACCATATTGTATTTGTAGCTAGATTGATTGGTGGCAGGTTCAGGACATTGGATTTTGCTCACTCTCTCTTTCTCACCCTGGAATCATGTCCCATCTCTTTCAATGAGTCTCGTTTTGTTTCAATCAACAACGTAAGTTTAGTTATGCCCCACGAGTCCATTTTTTCAACATTACCACTTTTTTCTCAACTGATTTTCTTCATACCTCCCATGCCTTTCGATCATACAGAATCCCCACCATAGGGCCTAATGGCATTCAAAGGCACCATACTCCACGATGCAATTGGTATTTACGTGACACGAGAATGCTGATAGTAGAAAATCATCATGGTTTCAATTTCCATCCGGTCATGCTTTTTTTTTTGTTTTTGTAGTACGAAAAAAAGCTATATTTGAATTATAAAAAAGATCATGTAAATTATATCAATTTTATATATTTGAATCATTATAGGAAATCATTTGGATTGCGTGATCATGCAAACCCCACCAAAGTGACTAAATAAGCATATATACATACAGAGAGTTTATAGAGATAAAAGATCTGTGTACATCTAGTAGCAGATATAGGAGATAGAAACTAGACAAATACATCCATCATATTGACTTTAAAAAGAAACAAGATCATCCCTATTATTTTGTGAAACCTTGAGAGAAACATTTCACTAGCAGGTTTCAATTTTATCTACATGTTACATACACAATTATGAGATAAAGTTACTCTGAAAAGGATCAGAATATAAATGTACAATTAGCCAAAGGAATGGGAACTCCACATCGATTAGTACATTTCCCTCCATTATGATCAGAATATAAATGTACAATTAGCTTGGGAATGGTAACTCCACAATGCTTAGTACATTGCCCTCCATTATTATATCTATGTGCATTTCTCCCACTATTCCTTGAAGCCTTTTCTTTGAGAGACCATCCGCAAGCTGGTTATATTCTCTGTGTGTGTGTATGAATGTACATGATTCCATGTGATCATGCTTATGAATGTAACACAGTGCAACAAGTAGATTTTAAAAGGTTTTTTCCATTTCAGTATTTAGATTATTGATTCGAGATATATCATGATAATACAAATAGTGTAAATTCATTTTATTTCCATATGTATGATAAAAAAGTTTAAGTACAATTTATTGTTTTTTTTATTAATTTTAAGAAAAATGAATGTTTACATTAAGTAATTTGAATTTTATTAATGTAGAATGAGTTTACAATTAAAAAAGAAATGTTATTGATTTTATATAAGTGCATCAATCTTATATTAAAAACACACAAAAATTAAATATATTTTTAAATCTCAACCATATACCATTAATTTAATTAAAAAATATGTTTTTTTATTATTAATACATTTTTTAACGGTTAAGGTTAACTCAATTATTTATCAAATTATACATTTCTTTACACTATGATTTGAATTAATTGATTAGTAAAAACAGATAAACATCAAAACACTTCTTTTATACTACATTTCACATTGCTTAAAAAAATCATAAAATTTAAAGTAAAATATAATTTTATTTGGAATTATTATTATTGATAATAAAAACAATAATATATGAATTAAACATATATATATTATAAAAATTTATGTAATAACATTTTTAATTATATAGGTTTTATTGCAATATCATGTTCAACATTATAACTTATTAATATTACATGCCCAAAAAATCATAATTCATATTCTTATGAGACTTTTTTAATTAATTAATTGAATTAAAATGATAAAAAAGACATAACTACTTTTGAAAATATTATTAATCCTTAATTTGTCACTATTTCTAAAAATATTTTAGAACATTTCCTCAAAATTAAATCTCTAACATATATTTAATAATAATTATTAATTAAATTAAAATTCTATAAACCATATCTATAAAATAAACAAGTTATAAACAAACTTAAGAGAATTAGTTTTTCTTTTGTTTTCAATTATTTTAACTAAATTATATATATATATATATATATATATAAAAGAAAAGAAAAAATAATTCTTTTATCAATTAAAATAATTTAAGTAGCCTCACTATTTTATGGAGATTAAATTTTGATCCATTTTATATATTCAAAAATGCAACATAAATCATAAAAAATTACAAGTGGTCTCTTTATTACCTCAAGAGATTTGATATATTGGTGATTAAGATGAATCTATACGGGTTATAATTATATCAAATTTAAACCAGTCTTTTCCTCACCAAGATCTCTTGACATAAACATTATTGATATCCAATTCAAATTATGTATATAAAATTCTAATTCTAATTCAAATTCAAATATATATTATACAGAAATCAATTTACATCTTTCATTACTTTTATGCAAACTTCTGCGGTCTTAAATTGCGCACAAGGTTAGGAATAAATGGCAGTCCTACTTGCTCTACTTTATTATAACCATTTTATTATAGAAATCATTTTAAATACATCTTACAGTAATCATTTTAAATACATCCTCTGAAAGTATTTAGGATCTCTCGACAGGGACGACCTAATCAAAAAATCACATCGACAGGGACGACCTAATCAAAGGTGTCGGCAGCTGACGTTAGTTAGATGACGGAAGGTTAAGATGTTGAGTCCACCCAGAGAATTAGGTGCGACTGAAAGTTATCGCAGGATTCAATTTAATTTTACTTTTTCATTTCTTTGTTCAACCCTTTTCTCTATAAATGGAAGCGAGACGTTTGACAACCACAAGCACATTTGCAATTTCCATTTGCCTTTAAAATCGAATTAGTTGCAGCAATACTCTGGGGCGATCTAAATTATCAAAGATCCATGTCCTTTGCCTATATATAGACTGTACTTTGTTAATTGCTTGGATTGATTAATGCGTTGTCTCTTTGATTAAAGACTGTATTTTCTTAATTGCTTAGATTGATTAACGTATCGTGGTGTTGGCACAAGGCTCGTCGGATACTGGTCAAAGCAGTACATCGCCCTGGAAACCCTCTTTCCAATGGGAGGACTTCAACATAACTTAGATGGGAGGATTTAAGTGGTGCTGCAGCTACAGAAAAGAAGAAAGACGCAGAAGAAAGGATTGAAAATGGTAACAGCCTTTTTTAAAACGACAAGTTTTCTGTATGATGTAAACAACAAGGAGGAGGACGTAGAAGCCCGTCCAGGGTTGGAGCTACAGCTATTCCCCTGTCCGTGATCTGATCTAACTGTGTAGTGGGTCCATGCCGGCTGGTGATTCCCTACCAGCCATCACTCGCCCGCTCTGTTATGTTGTGGGTATGATTGTAACAAGTCGTGGAGAATTCGTACTGTAACTCTGCCCCTTAAATCAAGTTTTAAAGAATATTGTCTTCTCGTATGGTTTGGTACATACGCAATTGGATTTTATGTTTTAATATTTTTTTAATATCAACAATTGTATTTCATAATCTATGACAGTAAGTTAGTGGGATTAGGTGAAAGCATCCTTTTTAAAAAGGTTCTCCTGAACTTTCACTTGATTGTATCTGCTCACTCTGATCCACTGGATTGTAATTTAAACTATATACGTCATGATTGCCACACCAACTTATTCAATGACCTGTAATCTTGTTTCATGCGTAGTGATGCTATATATGATTACCAGTTAAAAATATTTAAAAAAAAGGGCAAAAGTGTTATCTAAGTTGAATTTAATTTTACGAAATTTTTAAGCGCAGTTTAACTTTTCCATGTCTATATAATAAATACGAGAAGGAACATTGTCAAGAGTGATTGTTTGCTGAGTTTTATTTACTTTCTACATCTTTACAATATAAAAATTAAAAATCATAATACTATTTTATAATTATATGTTTTATTTTAAGAGTACATGAGAATTGACTGAACGTTACTAGTTTTCTGGAAGGAATACCATACCAATAACACGTATAAAAATTTGATATTACATTGTTTGCTTATAGACATACTAACAAAAATGCTAATACAAAATTGAGTTTGCCAGCACGCATACATGCCTGACCTTGAACAAATATACTATAACGCATTCAGCAGAGTCATTCGAATTTGGACTTAGAAATGGAAATCGACCGAGAAACCATTCATGAACCTTGCCCAACGAGTAGCGTGGCGACTGCTCGACTCAAACACGGGTTCCCTTGTTGACTCGTATTCATGTGCTCTACCAACATGTGTTGTCTCTGGAATTGGTTGAGCGACGGAAGCAGAGCACCCAATCTACTGAGCTTCCCATGTGATGTTTCACATCCAATTGCAATGTTTGCATTAATGGTTGCCTTCCTTGGTGCTGGCCCCAAAGGAAGTGAGGCCAATTGAGGTGAGTTGTGGCTAGTTGATGCTTTAGAGAGACTAATTATCCCGGTTGCTAATTAATTTTTTGGGATTGTTATTATATATTGTATAATATGTAATTAGTTTTTATTTTGTTTTTACTTTAATAAGTGACTTAGACACAATGGTCTTGTATCTAGATTGTATGTATATAAATAAGTATTTTTATTAATAATATGACGGTCTTTTATTGTGCCTTTTCATTGTGGAGTTTATTTGGGTACAAGAGGCCTAGTTGAGTTGTTCCTAAACTCCATGTATTTGAACAACTCATGGTGTTGACCCATGGTATTCATGTGTAATATAATCTATTTAAATGGGCAAATTAAACCATCCTAGATCCACCTTAACTTTGAATCTACCAATGACCAAGATGGATCAAATCTCGATTCTCTTGATATGTAAACCTATTTTAGAGTGAAGACTTGGTAGATCTAGAGTTAAGATATATCCACATAATACTTTAGAATATTTTTAGTAGCATACAATAATGAAAAGCTAAGATTTATTTCCTATGTAGTATACATTTTTTCTCCTTTTAATTAAATTAATTAATTAAAAAAAATGTCATATGAACAAGTGGCATATGAAATGAGTTGTGGTTTTTTGGGCCTTTAATATTGATAAACCATAGTATTGTTCCATGATATTGTAACAAATATTATATACAAATTAAAAAACTTCACGTTTAAGAGTCTTATTACTTGTCTTTTAAAATGTATATATATTTAGCAATATTAATTAATTTTTCGATTTGGATTGATTTTGAATGGGTTTAATGATAAGGCACTCCATGAGTATAGTCTTTTTATCCAGAATTGGACGATATAATTGAAAGTAGGGAAGTCAAATTCTATAGATTAAATAACTTAAATTCAAGTTCTTAAAAATCTTTGCTAGATTTTTGTTAAAGCTAACAAAAAAAGCTCTGAAAAAGTTAATTTCATGTATTAGTTAGACTATATATATATATATATATATATATATATATATATATATATCTATATCTATATCTATATCTATATCTATATCTATATCTATATCTATATATATATATATATATATATATATATATATATATAACCAAACCTGTGTATTAAGATAATCAATACAATTAAAAAAGTTTCACATAACATGAAATGTTTTTAGGCCTATGAGTGTTTAGAGATGCAAAAGGATTGGTAAAAGACTAGCCTAGGTCCATTTAACTTTGGATCTATTAAGTTTCAAGATGGACCAATATCGAGGTGCAAACCTCTTATTTGAGTGAAAATTTGAGGAAAAGTTTGTACCTGGACAGATTTGATCCAAAGTTAAATGGATTGATAAATCAAGAGTTAAATAGATTAATAGATTAAGAATTAAATAGATCTAGGCTAATTTAATTATTAATAATCTTTTCCTTTTAGATGTAATAATTGATATTAATAAAAATGTCTAATTTCTAAACAAGAACCATTACATAGTTCCCCATATTCCACACTATTGCTATTTACATAGTTCCTCATATTCCACACTACTTCTATATTAAGAATCAGGAAAAAATTCTAACCCAAGCTTATGGAACTTCTTGCTAGATATTCTAAACAAGTGCCTTTTGTAAACTTTCGAAGAAAACTCCTAGCAACAGAATATACAAAGTATACGTAGATAAAGTCATATGATTTTGAAACATAATAAAAAGGTCTAGCAACTAATAATCCTGTCTATTCTTTTATCCCTTGGAGTTCGGTAATCAGCGTTGGTCTGTGGTACCTACCTTGTGGATTCTCTTGGTCTTTTTCTTTTCCATCCTAGTTCTTCAATGGTTGCATCCTCCTAATGGACAAACTGAGCTTCACTAGTGAAATTATCTTCATGCTATGGGAGTCCAACACCCATTGTAACCAACCCTATTCTCATTTCAAATTAGAACTTCTCCATTTTGCTTTGCGGTAGTGAAAATTTCATGCCCATTAACAATTGATAATTTTTCATTTCATTTTCCTAAGTTGCATTCCTCTATTGCAGGACATTCAACATACCCTCCATTACTTATGAAAACCTGTCCAAGAGCTGATTGGATTTCTGCTATTCATTCCAGTAATTGGATTCTCCTATTCATTCAAGTAATTGGATGGCTTGGGGTCCGCCATGACAAGTCTATTAGGCCTTTCTCTTATAAAGCCAATTTGTAGCCCACGGACGTGAGCACTTCAAACTACTGCAACACACCCTTGAAGAAGAAATGCACCAAGAAATCCAACTCTCCCACTGCTAATAATTCATTGTAGCTCTGTGGCTAGAGTTCTCAATGATAGAACATTACAAAAGTGGATATTGGCATCACCATCCTTGTTATGGCCGAGTCAGACTTTGATCTAACATCCTAACACCATTAGTTGTACGCTTTTCGAGTGCATATTTGGGTTGCATCGATCGTGGGATATATCACGATTGATATAGAGGGGAAATGAAAATAATTCCATTCTACCAAAATTGAATTTAGAAACAAGGTAGAGGACATTCGCACATTGATATTCTAGTTCCCACCTTGGAGTATTAAATTCTATTGCCACCTGTGTGAGCGATATGATTGAGTTGACTGCCAAATGTTATAAATATTTTGACATGACTATTATAATTTGTGATTGTGGCATTAGTTTGAGCCTCCAGTCCTTATTTGCAAGCTCCGGTGCATGATCTCGATTCATTTGATATCGCATTTGATCATACAAATAATTTCCTTTAGCTAGAGTTTTCCCTTGTATTCATCTAAAACCACCAACCACCTTTATCATTTGAATTATTCCCTTGGGTATTGCCCGTTATTTTCATGCTAAGGGAAAATTTATAAGTCACCTATTATCTAATTCCAAAGATCCATATGTTTCTTTGTTTCCTATTTTTTTAGTGATTGGGTTCAATTATGTTAATACGTGAAAAAATCAATTTGCTCAAATTTTTTGAATTGCAGCATAATCATTTGCAATAAATAAGGGAGGGTAGAGTTTTCAGCTTTTTTTTTTTAAAACTTGTTGAATAACTATGAATGAGGTTCCTATCATAGTTATTTTTGTAATTTCTTGTATTTAGTTGGATTGTTGTTCGTATAGCTCAACCCCTAATCATATCTAGTCTTTATGAATGAGGTTCATATCATAGTTATTTTTGTAATTTATTATATCTAATTGTATTGTTGTTTGTATAGCTCAACCCCTAATCATATCTAGTCCTTGTTTTTTCATTGAGGAAAAGATGATATTATTAATAATTATAATTATTCTACATTTTTATTTATTTTTAAATAAATTTTATTTTTATATAATTTATTTAGTTAAAATGTTCTAATTAATAATTATAATTAATCTCCCGATCGAGATGTGTGTGATCAATTGGGACAGCCTGGGTGCAGCCATGCGTAGTACCCAAGAGCTTATTATCATCGTCCCCTGCATGCTCAAGGCAGGGAGTGCAGTATACTTTAGCATGAATGCCTGTTGGGGAAGTGGGCAAGGTGGCAGGATAGGAAATAAGGCAAGGTGGTGGAGTAGGCAAGGTCATTCGACGTACAACGCAGGAGTGAAAGACTGTAGAGAAGGGTGGCGATACAGAGCAGTGGAAGGTCGATGGAACAGGAGGAACATTGGTCGTGGACGGGTGCCTGCAGAAACTGGGTATGTATTTCAGCTTTGCCTCATCATTGAATCTATGTTGTGGTTGGGGTTATGCTGGTGGGAAAGGAGGGGAAAGAGTCTGAAAATATGGGGAGTAGAATGATGCTGGCATCAATGGGGGAGGGAATTGCTTTCCATGGCTTCGTTTTGTGTCTATATTTTCTCCCAAATGGGTAAAAACCATGTCTGCGGGGGGAGGTGGGCATCGCAATTCAATGGGGTCGGGGATTGTAGAGAGTGGCAGGGGGAAGTTGATGGCAGGGTGTTGGGGTCGCAACCACGACTGCAGTCTATAAAGAAACTGCTAGTGTAGTTGGAAACCACTCGGGATTGATGGCAAGGCCAGGAATCCTGAGTGGAAAAATAGCTGAAGGGACATGAGAGGCAAAGCCATTTCTCTTTGGGCCGAGGAAGCAAGGATATGGAACCACCGTAGGCACACTACTAGAATCAATGAGGGCCTGTGGGCTCAGCCTAAGATGGGGTGTGATGACCTACACAAAATCCATAGTAAGGTGGAAGGGAACAATGGAGGGCCACTGGATAAGGGTCAGAGACCTCCCCTCTGGGATCTACGAGCTTCGTCCCACTGCTGCATGGACGTGGTGATAAATGGAGGAGAGGAAAACCATGAACAAGCAAGGTGGAGTATTATGAAAGTTATGAATTTGAATATAACTTTTTATGGGTGTCAACAACGCTCTACCAAACATGTAATGGCCCATGCTGCAAGAGGACTTTGATGCAGCAGGAGAGGGTCGTCCCCCTGGATAGATAAGGGGCCTAGCACATTGGAAACTCATAGGGGTTGGGAATCAGCAGAGTACTTCGTCACTGAAGCAATAGAGGCTTACCCTGAGGGGATGGATGCTGGCATACAAAAATTGCTGGAAGAATGGGAAGAGGAGGTAACGGAAGGAAGTGAGATGGAGGAAGATATGGATAAGTGGAGGACTCTTGTCTCAGATCTAGAGAACACCTAAGGGAGAATCACACAGTTCAAGCAAATGTTGTACTTGTACTGGTTAATGAAGAGTATACTCAGCAATTGATGGAGCAGATATTTGTGGGTATGGCATGGCAATTCAGGGAATGCCAAATTAGAAGAAGGACATCTAAAAAATTCTCTTCCAGCTGCACAAACATGATATCAAGATGGATGGAATTGACTGCCACGTCCCTTGCATTTTGGACTTGTATGGCATGCCAGGGGCATCAGCTGAAGATCCAGCTCTCGTCGCATCTGCCTTGGAGGAACTAAAGTATTAGACTCATCCCCATGCATAATTTTTGTCTATGCAATTGGATTTTAAGTTTTATGTTGCAAATTTTAGTTTTTACAGTTATATAGTGTCTGGACATGAGATAGAGACATATCTAGCCTAGATGGAAAGAATGAAACAATACTGTTTTTGGATGGAATCGAAACAACACTATTTTTGGATGGCTTACAATGCTAACCAGTGGCCAAGAGACTTGTTTTTCCCTTGAGGAAAGTTGAGGCCAGCTGGTTAATTCGTGTGGTGTAAACTTGCTTATTATATAATAGAAAATGGAATGGACTTGCCAAGCTTAATAAAAAGATAAATTTAATTAATATTTTTTTAAATATAAATTGACTCAGCCAAAATGTTTACATAATTTGACTCTCATCGTGAAGATGAACCACACTAGTTTATTATAAATGGGTCGACAATATTTACTCCTATATGATTTTTACATATTTTTTTTGTCAAACATATTTGGATCATAAAACCGTGAATTCAAAAATAACAAGAAATTACATATCTTCCATGCTCGGTTGAAGAGTGTTTCTCCTCTCAATGATATCTATGGTAAAGTGTGGGTGAATATCCATAGTTAGAAATATTTTTATATTGTAAGTATTAAGTTTTTACGTGAAATTTAAATATGATTACAAAATTGTTATTTTAATTTCTATTGTAAAATGAATCTTAATTTATAGCTACTATTTATTGGGCCTAAGTTCTAGGTGAGTATGGAAGAGATGTTGTAAGATTATGTTATGTGATGTGATGCTATGTTATGCAAACAATTTGTCTCAGTAAAAAAGTAAATAAAATATAAAAATAAAAATAACGTTACGTTGAACATTTTTACTCAATCAAAAAATAAAATAAATACTTTTTTTTTAAATAACTCTACATTAAAACAAAAATAATTCTAAACTAAAATAATAAGGTTTTTGACCTCTAGGTTTATGAGAACCCCTAGTATTGACCCATATTATTCATGTGGAATATAGCCTATTTAAAGGAGGAAATCCAGATCTACAAGGAGAGGGATCAAATCTCTTTTAGAGTGAAATGAGATTTGATCACTCTCAAACCTTGATAGATTATAAGTTAAGATGGATCTAGAATAGTATATTTTAATGTGATAAAGTATTTAGATATATGTCAAAGGTAATTATAATCTTTTTGGTTTTAGATTTAATTAAAAAAATGTTATAAAAGTAAATTCAAGAAAAATATTTCATTGTGAAATGAGAGATGGTTTTTGGACATGTGGTATTGATGAGCCATGGTATTGACCCATATTATTATAACAAATCCTATCTAACAATTAATAATATCTATGGTAAAGTCGGCGTGAATACCCATGGTTAAAAATATTGTTATAGTGTATTTTAAAACTTTTATGTGCTTATTAATTAAATTTAAATGTAGCTCTAAAATAATTATTTTAATTTATAAGGTAAAATGAATGTTAACTCATAGCTACTATTACAATATAACAAATTGAATTTGATTATTTTTGACATTTTAAAGATACTATAACATGTACCCCATAACCATACCAAATTTACATTACTTTTAACCTTTTGTTTTTATTTAATTCAACTCACATGTAATTTTTTACAAATCATTTACGTATTAATATATATTCAATATATTGAGCCTACATGTAAAAGTGTTTACTTAAATTCTTACATAATGCCTACACGTCAAGCCTCTCTCAACACAATTAGCTAATCATATACATAGAAATGTGAACATGAACATTAAGAATATGAGAGTGAGCAAGAGAAGCTTCTTGGTCCTCCTTGAAGCAAGGTTGTTGTCCATCCTTCTCATCCTGGATAGTATAACCGATGAACTCCACTCCTTCCTCTTTTCCAACACTAATACCATAAACTTTAGAGTTAAGACCAAAAAGCACCTTGTAGAAAATAATGAATTTAGCATCAACGCTCTCAAATAATCAACCAACTAAAAGACATTGTCTTTACTCTTCAACCACCACATCAACAAAAGTTTTAGCTAGTGAATAAAACTCCATAGCATAGGACACCTTTCTATTTGTGGACTTTATAACTATATGTCATCTTACCAATCCTTGTCATAGTTTAAGTGGTAAAGGTATGTTAGGTGAATATGTTTAACAAAGTTAATTGGCTTAGCAATAACTACTTAGGAATCATGGGAGGTGATTATGGATACTTTCGTCTCCCTTTTTTGGTAGCCCTCTTACCCCTTCAAACCTCTTAGACACCATAATAGAAAGGTCTATTCCCCTTCAAATTATGAAAACTACTGATTTTAGTCCTACAACCCTCGAACCATTGAGAGACACCTTAATAGAAGGGTATGTTCCCTTCAAATTATGGAAAACACCCAATTTATTAGACTCCAACGTTTTAGGATTGGACGTGAAAATGAGGTACAGAAACAAGATAGATAGCTACTAACAAAAATAATATGATACTAATAAAAGTGAGAGAAGTTTTAGAGATATTGAAGGTGAAACTAAAAAACTACTGAGAGTAGTGAACAAGGAAGGTTGCGTTGGGACCTCAAAGAACCTAAACCTAAGAATAGTTATCAAAACAACTATTGAGAAACATAGCCAAATAACAAAACCCCACCCTAGTGAATGCAACAAAAACCAAATACAAACATAAAACAAGTAAACTAACAACCCATATGACAACAAAACAAAGGAACTAATCGATAAGGTGGCCAAAAGCAAAAACCAATGCTAGCCAACTAGAACTAGATGGATACCTAGTATCTTTAAGATATACAATACTATTTCGTTTCTTTTCATGACCACAAAGAAAAATATCAAAGACCATGAGTGATCTAGATTTAAATAGGAAGGAAACAAAATATAGAAATACCGATATACACAGAGATGCAGTGGAAATAATACTTCATTTCATTAATGTAAAATACTAAAATATGCTTACAAATAGAAATGGAAATAAACCAGCTAGGGCGATGGTAGATTATCTCTGAAAAGAGATGTGGCAGCTACATGCCTCTGAACTGTCCTACAATGAGGCTCGAAGGCCTCTTTATTGTTGAGAAACAATGGAAAACCCTAAACATCAAAAAACCTAACCTTAGGAGATGAAGCGCCACAGTATGGGCCCCGTTTTGGGTAAATTGTTACATCAACTTCCCGGGTCATAACTTTGGCATACAATCTTCGTTTAACGTGCACCATAGCTTGTTAGAAATATCTACTCCAGGATTACAACTTAGGGAAGATCAAAATGGTCTGTGGACCCATGTTGCTCGCAGTTTTCCTAAAAAAATGTCGTTTAGGGCCTCAAAACGGCTCTGGAAGTTCAAGACCGGAAAAACTGCTAAAAATAGTAAATTGTGCTACAATTAAAGAAACTAAAAAATTTAAAGAGAAAGTTGTGGGGGTCCAAGTGGGATAGGTAGGTGGCCACCAACATCCACGTAGATCATTCCTCCCCCCTTAGGAAGCAATGGTCCCCTTTGCGTTGAGTTCCTCCATGAGATGAGGAAACTTTTGTTGAACTTGGTCTCTGGTGAGCTATTTTGCAACCACTGATGTGTCCAATAGTGGTGGGAATCATGCTCGATGGCGGTTCACATTGAACACTTGGTTCAAGCGAAGGAATGAAGAAATGCTGTGCTCCAAATCATTGTTTCCCATGACCTTGGAATGGGCTCTTGTAAGGTGTTCTTTCTGTAAATGCAACCAGAATTTGTCACCCACTTGAAACTTGTGTGGTACTTGATGTTGATCATGTCACTACTTATACTTGGCATTTCCCAGAATGGAGTGGTGATAGATCAACCCATTTGGTAGAGGTGCTTCTTAAGATAGATTGGATGAGTGCATGAACTGACACTGTAATGGTACCCCTATGGATGAGGAGAAAATGTTCCTATCTTCTTCCATGACCATATCCCTCTGTTGCTATTATTTCATGGAGGAACCCTTCGCAAGGGTCATGGATGTGGTGATGATATTTCCCTTACTTTGCGAGAGAAGCAGATAGAAAATGAATTTCGTAGTCTTGGAGATGAACTTTCTGCATTTCTTAGCAGTGATCAAAGAGGTGGCAGTAGGTGGGGCTACCTTTGGTATCCTTTATAATGAATTAGGCAAAGTAATAATAATAGTGCGAGGCCTTGACTAGTACATATCATGTCGCCTTCATAAGTAGGGTTGGCCTAATATTACATCACAAACATCAAGAGGTGCAACATCACACAATACCTCATTTGTAGAGGGCTTGATGTTGTAGGGAAGGTGGCACTGCTGGCAGACTTGGAGATCTTGTCTTTGGTGAAGCCATCCGATACTCTACGGCTGCGGGTGTTGTGTAGCTGGTAGGCCCAACCACTTCGAAACCTCTGCTGAAATGAGGTTCTTTTGGTAGCCACTATCGATAATGAATTGTAGTAGCGAACCCTTCACCCACATATGTGAGTGGAAAAGATGCTCCCCCTCCTCTGTATCTTTGGGCTCATTCTTCTGGATCTTGGTGGTGGCAACAGTGGTGCTCGGTTCTGCGTCAATGATCATCTTCCATTTGCCATTCCCCTTTTCAGGTTCTGACACAGGGTCAGAACATGCATCTGATTCTGAAGCCTTCAACTCAGCCACCAGCGACTGCTTGCTCCGACACTCACTTGTGGTGTGAGTGGGGCTCTTATGGAACTCACACCACTTTCTTGTGTCCTTCTTTGACCTCGTGGTATTGTTCTTTTCCTACAGCTTCAACAGGTTGTCTTGGGTCACCCCGCCTTGACTTTGCCCTTTGTTCTTCAGATTCGCAGATCCAAAGTCTCACTTCTTTTGTTTAAACTTATGCTTGATCTTGATGGCATATTGGTATGCTGTGCCGAGGGGGGAGATGTTCAGGAACTCCATCTCATCCCAGATGTACTTGTGTAGGTAGCCACAGTATTTGATTTCCAAATGCAGCTCAAAATCCTTGATACCCAACTGTGTGCGAAGGGTATGAAAAATGTTTAGGAACTCCAACACATCTTGGTCCCTTTCCTGTCACAGCGTGGTCCACTTTATGTATTTGTCCTCATAACTTTTGACAGGCTAGTATTGCTTCTTGATGGCATCTTGGGATGAATTCCAAGTGGGTGTGAATAAAAATAGTGAGCCCATACTTTCATCCTTCTGCTCGTAGTAGGTTTCCCACTAGTCCCTGACGTGGGGGGCTACTTTGAGAAGAGCGAAAATAATCTTTTCGTGGCTGGAAAAATCAGGAACAGAAAAATACCCATCTAGAAGATTTAACCATTTATCTATGACATATGCATTTATCTGACCCTCGAATATGGGGTTTTCAAAATTAACTTGTACCTTAAAGGTTGTGGCCACTGATGGATTTGGGCAAGGTTTTCCATCATCACATTCCTTTGTCACTAGAGGGCTTCTTTGAGAAAGATTTTGATAGGATCTCTTGCCCCGTCATCTTTCTTTTCATCCACCATGGGAGGCTGTCGAGATTTGTGAGGTTGGTCTTGAAAAGGTTTGACTAGTTCAAGTCCTAACTCTTTATATCACGACCTCGTTGGGGACATGAAAAGAAGAACAGAGAAAGAGTGGATTGCTCTAATAACATTGATCCAGATTTAAACAACAACGCAAAAAAATAAATAAATACCCATATACACAGAGATGCAACAGAAATAATACTTCATTTCATTAATGTAAAATATTGAATATGCTTACAAACAGAAATGGAAATAAAACAACTAGGGTGATGGTAGCTTATCTCTGAGAAGAGATGTGGCAGCTACATGTCTCTAAACTATCTTACAATGAGGCTGGATGGCTTATTTATTGTTGAGAAGCAAAGTAAAACCCTAAACATCCAAAAACCTAACCCTAGGAGATGAAGCGCCACACTATGGGCCCCGTTTTGGGTAAATTGTTACATCAACTTCCCAGGGTTGTAAATTTGGCATACAATCTTTGTTTGATGCATACCATAGCTCCGTAGAAAGATTTATCCGAGAGAAACATCGGTACAAGGAGCCAAAGTGCTTGCATTTTTCCCAAAAAACGTTGTTTAGGGCCTCAAAACAACTTCGGAAGTTCAAGACCCGAAAAACTGCTAAAAATAGTAAATTGTGCTACAATTAAGGAAACTAAAAAACTAAAGGAGATAGTTATGGGGGTCCAAGTGGGATACATTGGTGGCCGCCAACATCCGCCTGGATGAATGAGTCAACAAACGTTAAACTTCATCCCTAGACATCCACGTGTCCAAGCCATTGTTTGGGAGCAACCCTCACACCCATTTAGGGAAATAATAATAAGTTATTACAACAAGACATTATAAATGATTTAAGGGTTTGGCTGAGGATATGTCTCATATATTATTTGTAAAAAATATATATAATAGAAGTTAAAATTTTATCTTTAAATGTGCACTAAGAAATGAATAAAGTTAGAAACTAAACAAAATCAATCATTTTCTAATCATTTTTCCAATATAATAAGATTTTTTTTTTAAGTTATAGTTCTACATTTGATGGATCATTACATATGGAACATTTCCCTTAGGGTATTATCCCATATTGAAAAGACAATTTTAAAAACTAGGTGGATTAAAAATAACTATTCCAATTCCTGTAGGGTTGTTTGTGTGCTTTTTTTTCTTCTTCTGAGTTTTACGTTGTTTGTATCTCAATATGATAAGATTTTTCGTGGGAGTTATATTTCCACATTTGATGGGAAATTACCTATGTAAATTTTTAATTGAAATATTATTTCATTTTAATAAGACTTAAATTATTAAAAGTTTAAAAAATTAATGGATTTAAAAAGAATCAATTTTTATTATTTTAAAAATTAATTCTAATTATTTTTTCTTTTTTATTTAAAAAATAGCTATTATTTAATTTGTTATATATTTATAATTATTTTACAATATTAAATTTCTTTTTTTTTTTCAAGTTAGTATCTATGAGGATTCGAATTGGTGACCTATCTTGGAGTGCTTTAATAGTGCACTCATTCATGGTCAATCCAAAGCATTGTCAGCTTTTATAATATTAAATATCATTATAATTTATTGCCTCTAAAAACATAGTTACATATCAAATGAGAACTATTACCTCAAAATGGGTACTCGAGCCCAAAAAAAAAAAAAAAAACATGAAAAAACACCTTGAAATCGAAAAGTGTTGATGTCGGAATAATGTTTTTTTTTAGGGTACATTTTCAACACTTTTTAGTAATGGCATTAATAACAAAATATTGTGACTCTGAAAAAATTTAAATTTCCAATTATTTTCAGGCATGACATTAACGATAAAATATCACGTCTTTGGAAACCCTTAAAATTCCAATGATTTTAAGCATGCCATGAAAATATCACTTGTTTGAAAAACCTTAAAATTCCAACAATTTTCAAGCATGGTGTTAAGAAAAAGTATTTATAATTGTTTTCACCCATAACATTAAAGATAACTTATAAAAACATTAAAAATCTTGACAACATTTCAACCATGGAATTAAAACCAAAGATTATGATTACAAAACAATCTTAAATTTTCAAAATATTTTAAGCATGACATTATCGGAAAAATTTATGACTAAAAGAACTCTAAAAATGAACACCTCAACGAAAGAGTTATTATACCAAGAGTAATTTTTTTTAAATGCTAAATGTATAGCGATTTTGAAATCTTAGCCTAACACAACTTGATACATTGCAAAAAAAGTTAAAAATCAACTATCAAATTGACACGTAGTGTAGGTGAGCTCAACCCATTGTAATGAAAACTTAAATACCAACCATGAAATTAACACATTGTGGGGCACACTCAAGTCATTATAACGAAAAATTTGAAATCAACTACCAAATTGCACATAATGGGATCGAGTTGCTAGACAAGCATCGACACATACCTTACAATATAAATATATATATATATATATATATATATATATATATATATATATATATATATATATATATATATATATATATATATATATATATATATCTGTGTGTGTGGGTGTGTGTGAAAGATACATAAGAAAACAAAAATTTAAATATTGACAAAAAAAAATAACAAGGAATAAAACTTAAAAAAAAAAAAGACACATGACAAAAATATAAAATATAAAAAATATATAGTCATGACATAAAAAAAAACAATAAAATGTAAAAGAAATTAAACATACCATGTAAAATAAAATAAAAAAATAAAAAAAAAGGAGAAAAAAGAAAAAAAATGAGTAAAAAAAAAAACTAGAAAAAAAAAATTACAAAAATAAAATACAACATTAAAAAAAATAAAAACTTAAAAAAAAAATTCCCTTGCGACCCCAAGGGGGTGGCAACGGGACGATTCATGACAAAAAATAAATTAAATTTCATAAAATATATAAAATAAACAATAAAGACAATAAAAATATAAAAAAAAATCAAAACTAACTTGTAAAAATGAAAAATTTAAATAAAAAAATAAAACTATATATATATATATATATATATATATATATATATATATATATATATATATATATATATATATATATATGAATATATAAATATAAATTAAACAAAGACAATTTTTAAGTTATAACAAATAAATTAAAATATAAAAGCATCATTTAAAAAAATGTATAATAATTATAAAAAAGAAAACCTTAAATAAAATTTAAAAATAAAAACCAAAAAGATTTTTTTTTTTTTGTAGGGAAGCACCCACAGGGGATTTGAAATAGTGACCTATCACAAGGAGTGCCTTAATAGTGCACCCATTCACCGTCAATCCAAAGCTCTGTGGGCTAAAAACAAAAAAAAAAATTCAAAACAATTAAAAAAAATAAAACAATTTATTAAAAAACAATTTTACATATATATATATATATATATATATATATATATATATATATATACATACATACATACATACATACATACATACATACATATATATAAATAATTAAAAAAATTAATACAAAAAATAAATAAATAAACAATTAAAAGAAATAAAAATAAAAAACAATTACAAAATGCCATAACCTAGCCCCCTCTCCTCTCCCCTCCCCTGTACCCTCCCGCACCTGGTCCCCACCCCAACCCCATCCCTCACCGCACTGCCCTCCCCCTCGCTTGCCCCCCGCTTAGGCCCCCATGAAAATCAACAACATTTAAAAAAAATTATCCACACTTAATTCATTAGAAAATTTAAACTGTAAAAGCTAAGCCCTCACAACAAAAAGGTTTGATTCTCATCAGCACTTTTCAAAATCTAGATGAAAATCACTAACAAAAAAAAAAATGTTTACACTTAATACATAAAAAAATTTAAAGTGTCAAAAATAAGCCATCTAAAACAATGTGTTGATGATGCATCAACACTTTTCAAAATCAGCATGAAAATCACTAACATTGAAAAAGAAAAAATATTCATACATGATACATAAGAAAATTTAATGTGCCAAAAATATGCTAAAAAATGTGTATTCTCAAGTCACCACTTTTCAAAATCGGGGATTTTTTGCTACCTCAAAAAAATGGGTACGAGTTCACTTTATCATTTGATTAGTAACTGTGTTTAAAGGGGTTCTCCAAACTTGTATGGGGGTAGATTTCAAGTGTAAATGTTTATAACCTTGTGGTAGATGTCAAGCATAAATGTTTAACATTTAACAAATTTAATCTAATGTCAATGTCAACCGTAATTAAAAATTGATATAGTTATTATGTATAAACAAGATATTATGGAAAGCGAAGTGGAATTGAATTCATATAAATTCAATATTTTAACTAGGTCAAATTACAAAAAAATAAAAAGATGAATAAAATTAAACAAAATAAAATTAATAACTATATTTATATGAAATGTGAAGTGGAAAAGTAAATTTCTTGCTCAAATAGAAGAATTTGCATAAAATTTGGTGGGTAGTAAGTAGTAGTAGGTCTACACATTTATAGTTTTACTCATACATAAGTGTTGAAGAAAACATAAACAATGGTGGGAAGTAACTCCTGTAAGTATGTTTTTTTACATAAGTGTTGAAAAAACATAAATAATGGTGGGAACTAACTCCTGTAAGTATGTATTTTTACATATTGTTCCTATCTGGTTTTTATGCAAAGATTTGCTTAAATTATGATGGGAAGTAATTGATACTAGATATGTTATTTATTTGAGTATAAGTTATTTTCAAGTATTTTATTTTATGGTGGGAAGTAATTGTTGGTAGATATGTTATTTACTTAAGTATAAGTTATTTTCAAGTATTTTGTTTCTATATGGTTTTCCTACAAATATTAAGGTTAAAAGATCACTACACAATTATCTAAAATCATGCATGAATATTGCAACCTTATCCATAAATTATGACATAGAATATCTTAGGAAGTTATCCACATGGAATTATAGTCTTGGAGTGGGAGAGAGAGGGAGGGAAGATGGAAGAAATAGAGAGATATCCATATTAAACTTAATACTTACAATAAACATACAATAACAAGTTTGTTAACCATGGATATTCATCCCCACTTTACCGTGGATATTATTAACATGTAAATAGGGTTTGATACAATACCATGGGGCAATACCATGGATTATAAATACTAGATACCTAAAAACCATAACTCATTTCACAATAAAAAATTAAAAGGTAAAATATGTTAGAAATTACATTGTTTACATAGAGTGAAAATTCTCCATCATATGGATGGAGGGGGGGAAGACAAAGAGAGTGAAATGGAGCACAGAGAGAGAGGGGGGAGAGGAGGAGACAGGGATGAAGATAGTGACAAAATTGGAGGGTGGAGAGAGAGAGAGTGACAGGGAGGAGAGAGAGAGATGGAGGTGTAAGAGAGAGGGATAGAGATGAATGAAGAGAGATAAGAGGGGAGGGAGGGGAGAGAGGGAGGAAGAGAGATATGTAGTTGGACGGGGAGAAAGGGGGAGGAAGAGAAAGAGAGAGGGAGGGAGATAGTGACAGAGTTGTATGGTGGGGAGAGATAGGGGGATGTTGGAGATCAAGGTAGAGAGTGGAAGGAAGAGAGAGAGAGGAATTGAGAGAGAAGGAGAGAGGAAGGGAGGGAGAGATGGACTTGGAGAGGAAGATAGGTAGACATGGAGAGAGAGAGGGAGTGACAATGGAGAGATGAAGAGAGACTGTGTCGGTGAGGAAATGAGGGAAGACAAAGAGAAGGAGAGGAGAGAGAGGAAGATAAGAAAAAGAGAGAGAAATATATAGAGAGGGATACATCGAGATGCAAGCAGGAGGTAAGGGGAGAGAGAGAAGGAGATAAGTAGGGAGATAGTGACATAGTTGGATGATATAGAGAGATAAATTGATGGGGATGAGAGAGAGAGGGAGGTGGGAGAGAAAGGGGGGGAGAGCAAGAGAAGAGAGAGGGCTTGGGAGAGAGAATGAGAAATGGAGGGAGAGAGAGATGGAGTTGGAGGGGGGGAGATAGAGTGGAAGAAATACATAAAGAGAGAAAGGTGGAGAGAGAGAGAGAGAGGAGGTGACAAGGGAGATGTCACAAATCTACTAAGCATATACATAAATAAGTTTTTTTTACCTAATTGCTTCCTAAAATACTAGAATCTCTATTGTTATATAGACATAATCATTCTATAGAATCTATTAAGTAATTGAAAGCTTTGTTAAGGATAGAAACTGTTATTCAAAATTACATTGTGAATACCTCTCAAACTTTTGTCTACGAGTTACATCATGATAAAAGTTTGAGATGAGGACATTTGTCCATCACTCGTGATGGCTTAGATTATTGAGTACACTTGTTTACTTTCACGATTTTTCTACATTAATGGACTTGTACTGTAATATTTTACCACCATTGATGGAGGTCTGGTTCTATACTTACCTTCTGGTTCACACTACCCAGCATTAACTTTCGATGAATCACTACTCGACCTAGGTGGAGGTAGCATCTTGTTGGAGTTATTACTGCAGGACCTCGTACAATGTAACCTTCGAATTCGCATTGGATCAATGGCATCAGTTTCTCTACTAGATCGTACGGAGGAGGGTTTTCTTGGTTTTTCTAACCCTCGAATGGGCATGTTTGCTCGTCATTTTCCGCTTTGGTTCATGCTCCTAGTATCTTTTGGGTCGATTTGTATTCACAGATTAAGGACCCTATTCTAGGGTTTTTGTCAAGCTCTGAGTTCTTTTTCTACTCCCTGTATTCATTATTAAGGTTATCTACAATTCTGAGCTCCAAAAAGGAGTCTGTTGGCATTCTTGGTGTGAACTTATCTATAGACGACTCAACCCTTCGGACCATCTAGGTAATTTTAATGAAGATTCCTGCTTGTGGTTTTTGTTTTCTATTGAACTACATTTGCTTAATAGTCTATTAATCCACTCCTTTTCCATGGAGTCGGGGTGGATGGTTTTGCAAGCGCCGTGCAATGGACAAGATGTGGGTAAAGCCTGTTGCAAGGCCCTCAATTCGATTTGGGGACTGGTTTATTAATATCCCAGGTATGCAAGAGTTATGTATTGAATTAGAAGTTTAAGATTATGGCCTCCTGTAGATTTTTTGGTACTTCTCCTTGCCATGACTACGATATTGATTACCGTCTATATTTTTTAAATTTAGTTTGGAGTTTTTGAGGCCTTACCTGACTTTGACCGGCTTAGTTTATATTTTTTAATTATGCCGAGGGTGAAGTGATTCGAACCCTCGTTGGAATAGTTATAATTCGGTTCCGAGACTATTGGATGAAATATATGTAATCTTCTTTTACATTCTTAAGCATTTCTTGGAATACAACTTCATTCCTGTTACTTATTTTCTTTCTGGAAATTATTCCTGTGTTTATGCTAGATATCGGCTGGTATTTCTTTGTTTGATTGATAGAATATATAATTATTTCAAAGGTTCTACGAATGCCCTGTTGTCTCCATCCGCAAGGGTTTGTAGTTTAGAATATCGGCTCTGATTTTTCTATTTTGAATGTATTAATGCTTTGAAGATATTTGCGTAGATTCTATATCCGATATTGTCTGCGTTATTTGAGAGAACAATCGAAATCTATGTTTTTTCTTTTTGACTGGGGAATTTTTTGGATTCCTAATTATTTTGTGGTGAGGCTACATACCTCATTTTCAGACTCATTTTCTAAAGTTTTGGTTCTAGGAATATTTGCAGTTTGAATATTTCCTTGTTTGTTCTGAGTTTTTCGAATTGGTTGTTTCGTTAACTACTTATAATCAATACCTATTATAATAGTTCCTCATTTATAGAGAAATAAATTCTCCCTACTATTTCTCTTTTTGTTAACAGAAGATTTGTTACTCTTTATTTCCTACTGTAATTCCTATGGAATAATTTTCCAATAATGAAAATGAAGTTTTTCTTCTAGTTATATCGTTTATATTCAAAATTATAACTATGTGCAACCTTATAGCATTACTTGTTCTAAATCTTTGAAATCCGTGAACTTTACTAATACTAGTCTTTTCTATTCTTTTCTTGAATCATACAATGTCAATAAATTAATATGACAATTAACTGCAATTTAATCAAGCTATTTCATTCTTGAATTACTGGAAATGATCATTATGTCTATATCATAATCAAGACAAAATCTAATTAATAAGCATTGATATTATTACTTATATGTACCATTTTCTAGCTTGAAATATTCTTGATTCAGTCTTGCAACCAGACCTGAATTTCTCTGTATCTTTACCTCCCAACCTTGAGACCTAATTCAGTAGTCCCCCCTCGATCTTTCCTGTTCACAGGAACTATTTATTTTGTTGAGACTTACAGTCTCAGTGCCCTCTGGTCCAAACCGGACATGGCCTTATAGGACTACTTGACTCTTCAGCACAATATGTTCCTTAGTAACTCTTCCCTTCTTTCTCATTGATCTTAGATACCTCTATCCTATTGATCTCTTGGTTAAATCCTCAAGGAATTAGTTTCAAGAACTTAGTTAAGAAAAAGTAACTACTTCCTTAACTGCTTATTAAGTAAAATAATATTTACTTATAACTATTGTCTTCATTCAAAAAATATTAACTTCCAAAATAGTATTTTTTAAATTAAGAAAATAAATAGTTGTCCAAACCTTAATAATTAAAATATTTACATAGTCTGAGGGATGTCACATCTTCCCCCCCGAGATGTAATATCGTCTTGATGTTTTCCTCCTAAAAAAAACTTTGGAAAGGTCTTGTTCATAACCTGCTCATCCTCCTAGGTGGCCTCTTCAGGCCCAAAGTGTTGCCATTTCAATTTAACCTGGGTGATAACTAGTTTCCGTATCATTACTTCTCTTCGATCTATTATACCAGAGGCTTGACCAAGAACTCGCCTTCCAGTTCGACTTACATAGAAACAAAACGAGTTAAGTCATAAATCAACTTCTTTAATATATTTACATTTAAAGAAAAAATTTATCGAATATTTTACCTGAATGTTTTTCCAATTGATTACATGTTTAGGATCATAAATGTATTTCTTAAGTAGAGAAATGTGGAAGACATTGTGCACATGAATGTGGTTGGGTAAAGAAAGTTGGTAATCCACTGGCATGATCCAAGCTAAGATTTGAAATGGCCCACAAAACCGGGGTGTCAGCGTAGCACATCTAGTCCATTACGATGCACTTTTCTTAGCTCGTACTCTAATGTAAACATGGTCTCCTTCTTGAAATTACCAAAAGCTCTGTTTCCGATTAGTAAATTTCTTTTGCAGATCTTGAGCGGCCTTTAAGTTGTTTCATACTTTCTTTACCATTTCCTCCATCTCTTCCAACATATCCCATCCTAACATCAACTTGTCCTCTGGTCCACTCTGATTCAATGGTGTTCTACACTTACGCTCGTATAATACTTCAAAAGGAATAATATGTAGTGATGTGTGGTATCCATTGTTATAAGCAAATTCTACCAAGTGTTACTAGTCCTCCCATTTCGAGGGCTATTGAATATCATAAGTTCACAACATGTCTTCAACCACTTGGTTTACTTTCTCTGTCTGTCCATTCGTTTGAGGATGATAAGTAGTATTGAAATGTAGTTGCGTGCCCAATCCTTCAAAAGGGCCTTCCAAAAGGCTGATGTGAATTTCACGTCATGGTATGAGATGATCATTTTGGGTATCCCATGTATCTTGAAAATATGTTGCATAAAGATGTTAGCAACCTGCATCGCTTTATAAGTTGACTGGATTGGTATGAAATGAGCATATTTTCTCAGTTTGTCTACCACTACCATGATGGAGTCATTTTGTCTTTCTGACTTGGGTAGTCTAGTGATGAAATTGATGTATACGATTTCCAATTTCCATTTAGGAATAGGTAATAGGTTGAGTAAACCTGTTGGGTGTTGGTGCTCAAATTCTATTTGCTGGCATTCCAGACATTTGGCTAAATATTCTACTACCTCATTTTTCATTCCAAGATAGAAAAGTTCCTCTCTTAAGGTAGAAATCATTTTCTGATATCCAAATGTCTTGCACAAGGAATCTTATGAAATTAATCTAAAATTAAGTTTAAAAGATGTTTTTTGTTAGGTACATATAACATCTTCCTATAAATCCGCAATTGTTCTGTATTTACCTCATATCCTAATTGTTGTTCATGGCTATTTGGAATCTTTTCTTTCTGCCATAAATGTTTGTATACTAAATCTTGGATAGATGGTTCATGAATCTGCTCATAACAAGTTGTTCTTGTTTCAATGAAAGAAATTTCATATAAACAATTTACCTTTTGACTTAAAGCATCCGCAACCCAATTTTCTCTCCCCTTCAAATTCTTGATTTGAAAATCGAATTCGCTTAGGAAATCTGCCCAACGAGCTTGTCTAGCATTCAAAGTGGGTTGCTTAAAGTAACTTGTTAGACTATGATGATCCATCAATAGCAAAAATTTCTTACCCATTAAGTAGTTCCGCCACAATTTTAAGGCATGAATCACGACTGTCATTTCCAAATGATATGCAAAATACTTTTGTTCATACTTCTTAAGTTTCCTTGATTCATAAGCTACAACCCTGCCTTCTGCCACCTACACCCTCCTTGCTATCATATGTACAAACCATGCATTTTTTGTTGGGATCTACGATGCTCAAAATGGGTGAAGTGGTGAGTAGATGCTTGAGCTAGTCAAAGCTCTTTTGGCAATCGAGGGTCCGTTTAAAGGCTTTCCCTTTCTTTTGAAAAGAAGTGATAGGATATGCCACCCTATAAAAACCTTCCACAAATCGTCTATAATATCCAACTAGACCCATGAATGATCTTATGTCAGCTACATCTTTCAGTACTGGCCATTCCATGATAGTCATTATTTTCTCTAGATCTATTTCAATGCCATTCTTTGTGATCACATGTCCTAATTACTAGATTTGATCCTTAAAGAAGTCACACTTGTTGTATTTGGAATACAACTAGTGTTCTCTTAAGACTTGCAGAACAATACAGAGATGTTCCTTATGTTCTTCCATGCTTCGAGAATAGATTAGTATGTCATCAATAAATATTAATAAAAACTTATCTAAATATTGATGGAATATGTTGTTCATGAGACACATGAAGGTGGCTGGGGCATTAGTTAGTCCAAAAGACAACACTACAAACTCATAATGTCCATAACGAGTTCTAAATGCGGTCTTTGCTATATTCTCCTCCTTTATCTGGATCTGATGATATCCTAAGCGTAGATCGATCTTTGAGAAGACTGTTGCACCCTTTACTTGATCAAATAATTCATCAATATGGGGCAAAGGATATTTATTTTTAATGGCCAGTTTGTTTAACTGACGGTAGTCCATACACATTCTCAATGTTCCATCCTTCTTCTTGACAAAGAGCACTAGAGCTCCCCAAGGGGACACACTCGGTCGAATATACCCTTTATCAAGCAGCTCTTGTAGCTACATTTTTAATTTAGTTAGCTCTAGTATGCTCATGTGGTAAGGGGCTCAGGAGACTGGGGCAGCTCCTGAAATTAGCTCGATGGTGAAATCTATGTCTCCTTTTAGGTGTAGGCCTGGGATTTCCTCAGGAAATACATCTGGAAAGTTTTGTATCGCTGGAATACTTTCTATAGAAACAGATTTATCTTTAGAATCTATGTATCCCACTTGTATTTCATAGACTTGGCAGCCTTTTCTGATACAATTTTCTAATTGTGAGGCTGTTATAAGTCTTATATGTAGAGGCTTTTGAATATGTTAAATCTCCTGCCTTGCTCCTTTCTCATCATGGTATTTAATGATTTTGGTCTTGCAGTTAATAAGGTACCAGTGCTTTTCCAACCAGTCTATACATATAAGAACGTCATAGGACCCTAGGGGTAACACATTAAGGTCTGCTATAATACTCTAGCTAGCTAAACTTACAGGGCAATTGTTGAACTTGAACAAAACTCTTCTTTTTGCTCATGTGGCTAGTTGTACTAGCCATGGATATTTAATTTTGGTAGATTGCAGTTTACACTATTCTACAATCTTGGGGCTAATATAACATACGGTAGCCCCTGGATCGATTAAAATACATATAGGTCTTGTCAAAAAATTTACCTTCAAATTCAACCATTGTTGGTTGAAACTCTGCTTGGAGGTCTTCAAGGGAAACATTAATTCTGGGGATGCTCCTAGGCACCTCTCCCATGGTAGATGTTTCCTATATTTGCAAAATCTGATCAGCTCCTCTACATTGTGGACAGTCTTTGACATAATGTGGCCCTCCTCATCCCCAACGCTGTACATGTGGTTTGTTATTTAATTCTATTTCAGATCTACCATCTTGTTCATTCATCCTATTTTCACATGGTACCCTAAATCTGGGCTGATTTCCATTTTCATTCTGGTTAATTGGACCTTTAAATGATCCCTTGTTGCATGTACCCTTGTTCCCTTTCTGGCTGGGAACAAATTTTCTCCCTTTTTTGTCAGCCCACTTCTTGCCTAAATCACCCTTGGGTTTGCTTTGATGGTAATAGATCCACACCTTACGAATAACTTCGTCCATGGTTTTTGGGTTGTCAAACTCTAGTCGTTCCTTCATGAATAGTGGGAGGCTGCTGATGAACCACTGCACTTTTTCCTTTTCTTCACGTATGTAAGGGACATACCGAAGTAGTGACATGAACTTGGTTATGAACTCATCCATGGTCATCTGAACCAATCGGAGATCGTGGAACTCTTTCGCTTTTTAATCATAAAATATTTCTGTTAGATATTTCTCCTTAAAATATCTTTGAAAAATTCTCCCAAGTTATATTTCTTTCATTAACTCCTTCGACTGTTTTTACCTACTCCCACCATAATGTGGCCTTTCCTTGTAATTGAAAGATGGTCAGTCGAGCCTTCAGATTATGGTCATACTCGTATAACTGGAAATACTTGTTCATGTTAATGAGCCATGCCTCTGTTGCCTCTTCCTGTTCACCATCATAGAGAGGAGGTTTAATTTTTCGAAATTCTCCTTGAAGTTCTTATTTCTATCTTTTATGTATCTTGTGATTTGACACGTTATCTGATTCTTCTTCATGGTTTTCTTCACCTCCTTTTGTCTCCATATTCTCAGTTTGATATTCTTGTTCCCCTATCATATTTCTCTGTTTAGGGCTAGGGGCTACTGGCTGATGGTTCTTTCTATCAAATAGACTTTTCATCATTTTCTCTTACTCTTACATTAGGCATTCATTGTCCACCCATAGTCGGGCCATCTCATATTTTAATTCTTGTATAGTTTCCAGGATGGTTGTATTATCATTTCGTGGCTCATCTCCTAACTGTACCCATACTTTGGGATTACCTTCTTGAAATGATGTTGGTCCTGTTCCCATTACTGTCCGATGGGGAGGTTTCCCCATTCTCCTCATGCTGACTGTTTCCTATGTGCACATCAAAGTTGTTATTTTGTTAATCTAGAGGCCTCAGTTTAGCAACTTGAGCGCTCTGATACCATATGTCACACATCTTCTAAGCATATACACAATTTTTTTTTATTTAACTATTTCCTTAAATACCAGAATCTCTATTGATATATGGACATAATCATTCTAGAGAATCTATTACACACAATCAAAGTAATTAATTACTTTATTAAGGATAGAAACTGTTATTCAAAATTACATTGTGAATACCTCTCAGACTTTATTCTACAAGTTACATCGTGATATAAGTTCCAGATGAGGACATCTGTCCATCACTTGTGATGGCTCAGATTATCGAGTACACTTGTTTACTTTTTTTATTTTTGTACATTAATGAACCTGTACTGTAATATTTTACCACTATTGATGGAGGTCCGATTCTATGTTTACCTTATGGTTCACACTACCTGGCATTAAATCTGGCTGAATCGTTGCTCAACATAGGTGGACGTGGCACCTTGCTGCAGTTATTACTACAGGACCTCGTACATTGTATCCTTGGAATTTGCTTTGGATCAATGACATCAGTTTCTCCACTAGATTGGATGGAGGACGGGTTTCTTAGTTTGTCTAACCCTCGAATGGGTACGTTTGCTCGTCATTTTTCCTCTTTGGTTCATGCTCCTGGTATCTTCTGGGTCGGTTTGTATTGACAGTTTGAGGGCCCTCTACTAGGGTTTTTGTTGAGCTCTAAGTTCTTTTTCTACTCCCTATATTCATTTTTAGGGTTATTTACAATTCTGGGTTTCGAAAAGGAGTCTGCTAGCATTCTTGGTGTGAACTTATGTATAGATGACTCACCCCTTCATACCATCCAGGTAATTCTAATGGAGATTGTTTCCGGTGGTTTTTGTTTTCTATTGTTACATTTGCTGAACAATCTATTAATCCTTGCTTTTTCCACCCAGTTGGGGTGGAGGGTTTTGTAGAGGCCGTGCAATGGACAAGTTTTAGGTCAAGCTTGTTTCGAGGCCCTCAATTCGATTCGGGGATTCATTTATTAATATCCCAGGTATGCAAGAGTTTTGTATTGAATTAGAAGTTTAAGATTGTTGCTCCGTGGAAAGTTTTTGGCACTTCTCCTTGCCATGACTATGATATTGATTACCCTCTGTAATTTTTAATTTAGTTTTGAGTTTCTGAGGCCTTACCTGGCTTCGAACGACTTAGTTATTTGTGTATTTTTAATTATGTCAAGGGTGAAGCAATTCAAACCCTGGCTGGAATAGTTACAATTTCATGTCGAGACTGTTGAATGAAATATATGTAATCTTGTTTTACATCCTTAAGCATTCTTGGAATACAACTTCATTCATGTTACTTATTTTCTTTCTGGAAATTATTCCTATGTTTATGCTATATCTCAACATGTATTTATTTGTTTGATTAATAGAATATTTAATTATTTTAGAGGTTCTTTGAATGCCCTGTTGCCTCTAGTCACAAGGGTTTGTTTTTTAGAATATCGCCTCTGATTTTTCTATTTCGAATGTATTAACGCTTTGAAGAGATCTATGGAGATTCGATATATGGTATTGTCTGTGTTATTTGAGAGAACAATCGAAATCTATGTTTCGGCTTTTCGACTAGGGAATTTTGTGGATTCTGAATTATTTTGTTGTGAGGTTACATACCTCATTTTCAGACTCATTTTCTAAAGTTTTGGTTCTGGGCATATTTACAGTTCGAATATTTCCCTCCTTGTTCTGATTTTTTTGAATTAGTTGTTCCGTTAACTACTTATAATCAGTACCTATTATAATAGTTCCCCATTTATATAGAAATCAACTCTCCCTACTATTTCTCTCTTTGTTAACAGAAGATTTGTTACTCTTTCTTGCATACTGTAATTCCCGTGGAACAATTTTCCAATAAAGAAAATGAAGTTTATCTTCTGATTATATCATTTATATTCATAATTATAACTATGTGGAACCTTATAGAATTACTTATTCTAAGTCTCTGAAATTTGTGAAATTTACTAATACTAGTCTTTTCTGTTCTTTTCTTGAATCATATAATGTCAATAAATTAATATGACAGTTAACTGTAACTTAATCAATCTATCTCATTCTTGAATTATTGAAAATGATCATTATGTCTATATCATAATCAGGGCAAAATCTACTTAATAAGCATTGATATTACTACTTATTTGCACCTCTATCTAGATTGAAATATTCCTGACTCGGTCCTCCAACTAGACATGAATTTCTCTGTATATTTGCCTCCCAACCTTGAGACCTACTTTAGTAGTCTCCCCCCGAGATTTCATGTTCACAGGAACACTTTATTTTCTTGAGACTTGCAGTCTTAGCACCCTTTGGTCCAAACCATACATGGCCTTATAGGACTGCCTAACTCTTCAGCACAATATGTTCCTTAGTAACTCTTCCCTTCTTTATCCTTGATCTCAGATACCTCTATCCTCTTGATCTCTTGGTTAAATCCTTAAGAAATTAGTTTTGAGAACTTAGTTAGGAATATGTAATTGTTTCCTTAGCTGATTATTAAGTAAATAAATATTTATTGATAATTGTTGTCTTCATTCAAAAAATATTAACTTCCAAAATAGTATTTCTTAAATTAAGAAAATAAATAGTTGTCAAAACTGTAGTAATTAAAATATTTACATAATCTGGGGGATATCACAGGAGAGATGGAGAGAGAGTGAGAGAGAGTATAGGGCGGGAGGGAAGAAAGAGAGAGAGTGATAGATAGATCCAACCTACATATGGTATATATGTATAGAGAAATCAACATAGATCCATCTTAACCTCGAATCTATCAAGCCCAGAGAGGGATCAAATCTCTTGAGATACAAACCTCTTATAAAATGAAAAGAGATTTGATCCCTTTGTGCTCTTGATAGATCTAGGGTTAATATAGATATAAGATGATCTTAATGAATAAATGATGTTTAACCATAAAAATTAATAAACAAATCAAGATTTAAAAAAAATATCAAAAACTAAAGATATTTTAATTTACTTATCTTAAAATAAAAAATTACTAGCTTGCATTAAAGCTACTTTAATTTAACGGAAACCACATTTATTTCAGTGAAACGAACTAAAATTGTGATCACCAAAATTGTGATCACCATGTAGCCGTCCATGGCTATTGGTAATTATTCAAATTTATACATTTGGAAATTTCTTTTAGTTAATTAGGAATGTAAACAAAAAAGTCTTTTAGATTAATCACATCATTAACACTTAGCCTTCCATGGCTACTGGTAATTATTCAAATTTATACATATGGAAATTTTATTTAATTAATTAGAAATGTAAACAAGAATGTCTTTCAGATTAATCACATCATTATCATTTGGTCAGCGTTTCAAACCAGCTAATGTGGTTCATCCTCAAGACAAAGGTGCAAAAATTCATTGATCCTAAATAATAATAGCAAGGATGCATCAAAGTCTAGAATTAGTCATTAGAAAATAACTATTAGGAATTAATTATTTAATTAATAAAGTAATATTTATTAATTTTTAATTAAAGACTAGTTGTTATAAACTAGCCGTTATTTGTTTATATAAATAGAAATTATTTATTAATAATATTAAATTATTACTTATATATTATCTATGAAATTATAATAACAAATTTATGGATAAATGGATTATAGTTAATAAATTCATAAACCTATTCTTATTGTTGGCATTATGTTTCTGGTATGGCTATATGTTACAGATGTTGTACTTGATGGCAACTCCCATGGCAAGGCTCTCAATATGTTGAAAATTAAGAAGTACGTAGGAAATCAGTTCAGAAGGTGCGTACCCGCAGGTACACCATGCAGGGACCGCGTCCAGATACGCAGGCCAGCCGTTCAGGAGGTGCATACCCCCAGTGCACTCATTTCAAGACAGAGAAAAGCACACGTGGGGTTTCTTATGTTTAATCCTTGATATTTAGCCGACGGTATTTGTGTTATTACGGTTTTGGCTCGTGGTATTGTTCCATGATTTTAGGAGGAGCTTGCCTATATAAAGCAAAGGAGATCACTTGGCTAAGCATCTTTTGCAATTGAATATCTTTAGATCTGAAAGATTGGGTTATGGTCTTAAAAGCTTGATCTATATGAAAGGGAAGTTGAAGGCGAATCTGTGAAGGGTGATCTCTCGAGCGCATGATCAGATTTGAGCAACTGTGCCACTCTGGTGGACTGCCTATTCGGCCCTAATCAGAAGTACGCAAGTGTTTAACAGAAGAGTTGCGTGGGTACGCAAAGCAGAAACAGAAGAGCTGAGTGGGTACGCAGAGCAGAAACAGGAGATCTGCGTGGGTACGCAGAGCAGAAACAGGAGATCTGCGTGGGTACACAGAGCAGAAACAGGAGATCTGCGTGGGTACGCAGAGCAGAAGAATGAGAGCTACGTGGGTATGCAGAGCGACTAAGGTTCAGGTGTGTATGCATAGTAAAAGTGCGCGGCGCGATAGTATTTCTGGGTGCGTACCTGCAGTAAGAGTACGCGGCGCGATAATGTCTCTGGGTGCGTACCTGCAGTAATAGTACGCAGTGCGGTTGAAGGAACAGTGCGTGGGCACGCAGTGCGGCAGAAGGATCTCTGCGGGTATACGCAGGAAAGCAGAAGGTGAGCTGCGTAGCGACGCAGGCCACAGAAGGGAAAACTGCGTATCTGTCTTAAGATGTTCTGTTGATTGAATTTTTCTGTTGATAAGGTGTTCTGGGTTAGTTCTGTTATTGCTGATCTGATAACTGTAGTGGACTATAACTTTTATGTACTTGATGATCATTTGATGCTTTATGAAAAGAAGTAGGGGGTTGTAGCTCCCTTCCAGGAGAGACTGGAAAACGAGAGAGAGAGAGAGTTGTAGTTCTCTGCAGGTTGCAGCCTGCGTACTGGTAAAGGACTGCATCAGTACAAAACCATTGTAAAAGAAGTTTCTAATTTGAAAGAAGATAGAGACATATTACAGTAGGTGGTTTTCACCCACATTGGGTTTCCACCTTACATCTTGTGTTCTTTGGTGTGACTCTCTGTTTTTCTTGGTTCATGCTCATTATTTTATGGTACTGACATGCAAAAATAATTCAAAGAACAAATAAGGAAGATTTATTAAAAGAATTAGATAATACTGATTCACCCCCCCTCTCAGTATTATTTTCAACAATTGGTATCAGAGCAGGTCCTTCAGAGAAGCTTGATCACTTGAAGGTAGATCGTTCATCATGAGCAACTACGAGAGAGAAGCATCAATCAAGCCACCGGTTTTTGATGGGACAAACTTCAATTATTGGAAGGTAAGAGTTACTGCCTATCTTCAATCTCTTGGTACAGAAGTTTGGGACATCGTAGAGACAGGCTATGCTTTTCCTTCAGCTACTCCTATAGATGCAGCCGAGAAAAAGAAGTATGAAACAAATGCGAAAGCAGTCAGTACTCTATTAGGATGTATATCTCAATCAGAATTCATGAAGGTAATGCACTATAAATCCGCAAAAGAGATATGGGACAAAATTTTCACGAGCTATGAAGGAGACGAACAGGTAAAGCGTGCTAAACTTCAAACTCTCAGAATTCAGTATGAGACTCTCAAAATGTATAATGATGAAAGTGTGGCTAACTATTTTCTTCGGGTAGATGAGGTTGTTAATTGTATGAAAAATTTGGGTGAAGAAATAAAAGAGGCTATTGTGGTTGAAAAGGTCCTAAGATCATTGTCCCCCAAGTTTGAATCTAAAGTATCTGCAATAGAAGAAAAGGAAAATCTTCGAATTCTTACTATGTCTCAGCTACATGGAATTCTAACTGCTTATGAAATGAGAAAGGGAGGTCCATCAGACAGAAGAGAAGCTGCTTTCAAAGCATCAGGAAAAGGAGATTATTATGAAGCAAGCCACGTCCCAGAAGAAGAGGAAGAAGAATCAAATTTTGTCAGAAATCTTCAAAGGGGTTCCGGAAGGTTCAGAGGTAAGTTACCTTTTAAATGCTTTGCTTGTGGAAGAGTAGGTCATTATGCTGCAAAATGTCCTTATATGGATAAAGGAAAGGAACCTGCTAGATGGAACAAGAAACAGAACGCAAATAAGAAAAGCTACTACACTCATGAAGATAGTGATGGTCTATCAAACAGTGATGAAGATGAACAAGGTAATGAATATAAGTTGTTAATGGCATTTGAAGATGATGATTATATGGATGCTATAGATGTGGATAAACTTTATGATGAAATTACTAGACTCAAGAGATGTATAGAAGAAAAGAACATGATCATTGATACTCTACAATTTCAAATTGATGAAAAGGAAAAACATCTTGAAAAATTAGAAGGTGAAATTGTTGGTCTTAGAAAAGAGATTGAGAAAACAAAATCTATTAATCTCAAGTTTGTCAAAGGATCTGAAACTTTGGATGAGATTATCAATGTGCAGCGGTCTCCACTAAACAAGACAGGTCTGGGCTATAATGGAGAAACTTCTCAAGCATCCACTTCAAAAAGTTATCTTGATGCAGCAAGAAGAAATGAGCAAAAGAACAGTGAAGATCATCAGGTAAAGCAGGGACGAATTACAAACAGAAATTATCAGGGGCAATCCATCTTAAGGGTGAACAAAAGCTACAACCAACCACAGGTAAAATCTTCTCAATTTGGTTCAAGAATAGATGAAAATAGAAATTACAATCAGTTGGCTGGTAGATTCGATAACCGCAGAAGTTTCTTCAATGGACAATGCTTTTATTGCCATAACTTTGGTCACAAAGCAGCTCAATGTGTTGCATATAAAACAATCATGACTAGGGAAGCTCAAAAACAAAGAAGTATGACAGGGACTACAAAAAGGAGCTATAACAACTTTTCGGTTCTTGAAAATGAAGTTGAATGTTCTATTTGCAATAACTTTGGTCATGAAGACTCTGAATGCAGGAGTAGGTTTCAGCAGAAAAAGGAACAAGCCTCAAGCACCAAAACATGGAGAATAAAGGAACCTCAAACAGAAAGATGTGGGATAGCATTTTATGCAGAGGGACAAGAAAATCTATGGTACATTGACAGTGGATGTTCGAAGCATATGACAGGTGATAAAGAAAAACTTGAGTCTTATTCTGCTCTAGAAAAGGGAAAGAAAGTCTCTTTTGGAAATGATACTCCTGCAACTATAAAAGGAAAGGGCATTGCTCAGTTAAAAGAAAAGGTCAAGGCTGGAAATGTTTTGTATGTTGATGGATTGAAGCATAATCTTCTAAGTGTCAGCCAGATGTGTGATCAAAGAACCGAGGTTATATTCAGATCAAATGGATGTCTTGTTCGTGATCTTGATACAGGTAAAACAATGATCAAAGGCAAAAGAACTCCAAATAATCTGTACATATTTGAAGAAGGACAACAACAATGCTATCTGAGCAAGGATGATGAGCACTGGCTATGGCATCGGAGGTTGGGGCATCTAAGCTTTTCACAAATAAGGAAAGCATGCAAATATCAGGCAGTTCGCGATCTTCCAGATATCAAAATTCCTGACAACACCATATGCAAATCATGTCAGTTTGGAAAACAAACCAGAACTAACTTTCCAGAGAAGGAAGGATCAGCTAGCATGCCTCTTGAGCTAGTACATACAGATACATGCGGTCCATTCAGGAAAAGAACACCTAGAGGAGAAGAATACTTGATATTATTCATTGACGATTTCTCCAGGTTTGTCTGGCTAGGACTTATGAAGCACAAAGATGAAGCATTCGAAAAATTCAAATCCTTCAAAGCTTTGGTTGAAAATGAATCAGGTCACAAAATTAAGTGCCTCAGATCCGACAGAGGTGGGGAGTTTACCTCAAATGAATTTTTCGATTTCTGTGAAGAACATGGGATAAGAAGAGAATTCTCTACAGCTAGAACTCCTCAGCAAAATGGAGTTGTGGAAAGAATGAACAGAACAGTCCAACAAATGGCTCGTGCTATGCTTGATGAATCAGGAACTCCCGCAACTTTCTGGGGTGAAGCTGCACATGCTGCGGTTGTTATTCTCAACAAAACAAATGTCAGGGTGAACAGCACTCAAACTCCTCATGAGCTCTGGAGTGGTAAGACTCCTTCGGTAAAGCACTTCAAAATCTTTGGGAGCAAATGCTATATCAAGAATACTGATGAGCAGCTTGGCAAACTTGAACCTAGAGCAGATGAAGGCATTCTTCTTGGTTACTCTCCACATAGCAAAGCATACAAATGCTACAATAAAAGACTTGGCAGAATTGTTGACAGCATTGATGTAGTGGTTGATGAGAAGGGATACATTCCTAGGCAAGTTCATCATGAAGACATCGGAGAAGATGAAGGCTACCCTCAAAGACAGAATGATGAAGAAGAAGAACCTCAAGAAGAACCTCAAGAAGAACCAGAGGAGCAGACAAGAATAGAAGAGAAAACCCCATCCAGATATGTTCAGAAGAATCATCCAGAATCTCAGATTGTGGGGCAGAAAGAAGCAGGTGTACAAACAAGAAGAACAGTTGCAGAAGCCTCAAGCTATTTGGCATTACTCTCCTCCACTGAACCACAAAATGTGAAAGAGGCATGCAAAGATGAATGTTGGGTAAAAGCAATGGATGAAGAACTTGAGCAAATCGAAAAGAACAACACTTGGGAGCTAGTTCCTAGACCAAAGGATAAGAATGTTATCGGAACAAAATGGGTCTTCAAAAACAAATTGAATGAAAATGGAGAAGTAATTAGAAACAAGGCCAGACTTGTTTGTAAAGGGTATGCGCAGCAAGAAGGAATAGACTTTGAAGAAACCTTTGCTCCTGTTGCAAGACTTGAGGCCATCCGAATGTTCCTTGCTCTCTCAAGTTTTCAAAACTTCAAAGTATTTCAAATGGATGTGAAATCAGCTTTTCTAAATGGAGACTTGGAAGAAGAAGTATACATTGAACAACCAGATGGGTTCATTCTTGGAAATGATCCAAATCTTGTATGCAGATTGAAAAAGGCTCTCTATGGTCTCAAACAAGCTCCAAGGGCTTGGTACTACCGTTTGGACAAATATCTTCATCAACAAGGTTTTTCAAAAGGATCAGCAGATAGCAATCTTTATATAAAAGTTGAAAATGACAAATTGCTAATACTTGTTGTGTATGTAGATGACATTATTTTTGGGAGCAATGAAGAAGCTATGAATCAAAGCTTTGCCTTGGTCATGCAGATAGAATTTGAAATGTCCTTGCTAGGAGAACTGACATATTTCCTTGGTTTGCAAATCCAACAAAAAATAAGGAGGAATCTTTTTATCTCAAACCAAGTATGTCAAACAGATTTTGAAGAAATATGGTATGGAAGATGCAAAACCAGTATGTACACCCATGGTCACAGGATGTAGCCTCAGTGCAAATGATGAATCTGCAGCAGTACATCAACCAACCTACAGATCTATGATTGGAAGTTTACTTTATTTGACAGGTACCCGACCAGACATCATGCATGCAGTTGGAATAGTTGGAAGATTTCAGGCAAATCCGAAGGAGACTCATCTTCAGGCAGTGAAGAGAATTTTCAAATATCTTCAAGGGACTCAAAATTATGGCTTATGGTATCCTAGAGATACAGATCTTACACTTCATGCTTATACAGATGCAGATTGGGCCGGAAGCGTGGATGACAGGAAAAGCACAAGTGGTGGTGCATTCTTTATGGGTTCCAGACTGGTATCTTGGTTCAGCAAGAAACAGAGTTCAATTGCCTTGTCTACAGCTGAAGCGGAATATGTTGCTGCTTCATCTTGTTGCACCCAACTCCTTTGGATGATGCATACTTTGCAGGATTTTCAAATCACTTGTACACCACCAATCCCCATCTTATGTGATAACACAAGTGCAATCAGCATCTCAAAGAATCCTGTTATGCATTCAAAAACCAAGCACATACCAATCAAGTACCATTTTCTCCGGGAACAAGTACTTGAACAGAAGGTCAAGTTGGAGTATGTTCCTTCTAAGGAACAAGTTGCTGATATT
Organism: Pinus tabuliformis; assembly: GCA_031772625.1. Lineage (NCBI taxonomy): Eukaryota > Viridiplantae > Streptophyta > Pinopsida > Pinales > Pinaceae > Pinus > Pinus tabuliformis. The sequence goes on along the minus strand of CM062819.1, from coordinate 1,217,686,707 downwards.
CTCACCAAACCATTGTCCAGGGACACTTTTGAATACCTCAGGCAAAAGCTGGGGGTTGTTGATGCATCATCTTATTGTTGAACCTTTTCTGATTAATGGTACAGGTTCAGGGGGAGCATATAATGCATTGTTGGCATTATGGAGGATGTTCAGAAGAAGATCTTGGAAATAGCTGCAATATGTCTCTATCTCTTTCATGGTGGATTATGGTTCTTTGTTACAGATCTGGTTCATATGCAGGGGGAGCATGTTCTTAGGGGGAGCATACCCCTTTGCCCTTGATGTCAAAGGGGGAGAATGAAGCTGAAGTTTGTAAGGTTGCCATCAAGTCCAAAGGGGGAGATTGTTGGCATTATGTTTCTGGTATGGCTATATGTTACAGATGTTGTACTTGATGGAAACTCCCATGGCAAGGCTCTCAATATGTTGAAAATTAAGAAGTACGCAGGAAATCAGTTCAGAAGGTGCGTACCCGCAGGTACACCATGCAGGGACCGCGTCCAGATACGCAGGCCAACCGTTCAGGAGGTGCGTACCCCCAGTGCACTCATTTCAAGGCAGAGAAAAGCACACGTGGGGTTTCTTATGTTTAATCCTTGATATTTAGCCGACGGTATTTGTGTTATTACGGTTTTGGCTCGTGGTATTGTTCCATGATTTTAGGAGGAGCTTGCCTATATAAAGCAATGGAGATCACTTGGCTAAGCATATTTTGCAATTGAATATCTTTAGATCTGAAAGATTGGGTTATGGTATTAAAAGCTTGATCTATATGAAAGGGAAGTTGAAGGTGAATCTGTGAAGGGTGATCTCTCGAGCACATGATTAGATCTGAGCAACTGTGCCACTCTGGTGGACTTCCTATTCGGCCCTAATCAGAAGTACGCAGGTGTTTAACAGAAGAGCTGTGTGGGTACGCAGAGCAGAAACAGAAGAGCTGCGTGGGTACGCAGAGCAGAAACAGGAGATCTGCGTGGGTACGCAAAGCAGAAACAGGAGATCTGCATGGGTACGCAGAGCAGAAACAGGAGATCTGCGTGGGTACACAGCAGAAACAGGAGATCTGCGTGGGTACGCAGAGCAGAAGAAGGAGAGCTGCGTGGGTACGCAGAGCGACTAAGGTTTAGGTGCGTACGCATAGTAAAAGTGCGCGGCGCGATAGTATTTCTGGGTGCGTACCTGCAGTAACAGTACGCGGCGCGATAATGTCTCTGGGTGTGTACCTGCAGTAATAGTACGCAGTGCGGTTGAAGGAACAGTGCGTGGGCACGCAGTGCGGCAGAAGGATCTCTGCGGGTATACGCAGGAAAGCAGAAGGTGAGCTGCGTAGCGACGCAGGCCACAGAAGGGAAAACTACGTATCTGTCTTAAGATGTTCTGTTGATTGAATTTTTCTGTTGATAAGGTGTTCTGGGTTAGTTCTGTTATTGCTGATCTGATAACTGTAGTGGACTGTAACTTTTATGTACTTGATGATCATTTGATGCTTTATGAAAAGAAGTAGGGGGTTGTAGCTCCCTTCCAGGAGAGACTGGAAAACGAGAGAGAGAGAGAGTTGTAGCTCTCTGTAGGTTGCAGCCTGCGTACTGGTAAAGGACTGCACCAGTACAAAACCATTGTAAAAGAAGTTTCTAATTTGAAAGAAGATAGAGACATATTGCAGCAGGTGGTTTTCACCCACATTGGGTTTCCACCTTACATCTTGTGTTCTTTGGTGTGACTCTCTGTTTTTCTTGGTTCATGCTCATTATTTTATGGTACTGACATGCAAAAATAATTCAAAGAACAAATAAGGAAGATTTATTAAAAGAATTAGATAATACTGATTCACCCCCCCTCTCAGTATTATTTTCAACACTTATTAATTAATAAATTAACCTATCATTAATAAATAAATAAATAACAATAATATATAGATATAATATTTATTAATTTTTAGTTATAGAAATCAAAATTAGCCTTTTAATTGTTTTCATTTATATGAAATTATTCATTAATAATAATAAACTATTATTTATCTATTATTTATGAATTTATAATAACATATTTATAAATAAAAACATAAGGGGTAAAATAAAAAAAAAAACTAGGGGGGAGTAATAACGAGGGAAGATCAAGAGAAAATAGCCTGAATCTAGCTCTTACTTAGTTTCCACCTATCATACCTATTGAGATTGATTGTATGATTCTCAATTTCAATCACCTCTCTTAGTTTCCTATGGTGGAAGTGATCAACCCTGGAAATTACCTTCGCATCCTCAATGCAAACATGGTGCTTATAATTCTTTGCATTCTCCGCAAGAGCTGATGAGTGCGATCGGTTATGCCTGATTGATTGCACTCATCATCTCTTGCAGATCATGTAGAGAAATATAAGCACCATGTTTGTATTGAGGATGCGAAGGTAATTGCTAGGGTTGATCACTTCCACCATAGGAAACTAAGAGAGGTGATTGAGATTAAGAAGCATACAATTAATGTCAATAGGGATGATGGGTGGAAACTGAGTAAGAGCTAGATTCCAGCTATTTAGTCCCGATTTTCCCCCGTTATTACCCCCCTCCTTCATTTTTTTGATCCCTTATGTTTTTATTTATAAATATGTTATTATAAATTCATAAATAATATATAAATAATAGTTTATTATTATTAATGAATAATTTCATATATGTCAAAACAATTAAAAGGCTAATTTTGATTTTTATAACTAAAAATTAATAAATATTATATTTATATATTATTGTTATTTATTTAATTATTTATTGATGATACGTTAATTTATTAATTAATAAGAATATGTTTATGATTTAATTAGCTATATTCCTTTTATGAATAAATTTGTTATTATAATTTTATAGATAATATATAAATAATAATTTAATATTATTAATAAATAGTTTCTATTTATATAAACAAATAACGACTAGTTTATAATAGGTAGTCATTAATTAAAAAATAATAAATATTATTTTATTAATTAAATAACCAATTCCTAACGGCTAGTTCTAGGCGCCGACGAATCCTTGCTATTTATTCTTTAGGATCAATGGATTTTTTCACCTTTGTCCTAAGGATGAACAACATTAGTTGGTTTGAAACATCCACCAAATAATAATGTTGTGATTAATTCGAAAGACATAATTAGAAATTGTTATTTCAAAAAATTGAATGTGGTAGAGATTTCACGAAAAGACATATTCTTTTGATGGAGTGACTTAGTATAATTAAAATAAATGACAAATAAAGAAAGAAGCTATCATTGGGATGCATAAAAAGTGAAGAAAAAAAGCACAATTTTTTATTAGGGCTAGAGAGACATTTATTAAGTAGGATTTATATTCATTGATTAAGAAAATAATTAAATTACTTGAATTAAATAAAGGAGAATTATATTTTTTTTAAGTTAAATAAATTATTTTAATTAAATAAAGAAAAATAAATTTTAATAATATTTTTTTTAGAAGTTATAATTAGGAAATAGAAATCCAAGTTTAAAAATGCGAAAGGAAAAAATTCTAAGATTTCGATTTTAATGAAAACATAGTTTATTGATTGATTTGACGAAGAGCTAGGGTTTCAAGCTTCTACAAGTGTAGAACTCCATGGAGGGGTGCAAAGGGGGGAGCTCCACTCCCTCCTACAGTCAGGCCATAGCCAGTCGAGGCAAGAAACCGATAGAAACTACCAGAGGTCCTTCAGGAGAAGGGAAAAGGAACATTGAAGAGGAATAGGATTTGACCAATACAAGGGAGGACAATAGAACAAAAGAAAATGAGGAAGAAGACAAGAAATAGGAAGTAGAAAACAAAATGCAAAAGGGGCCATGTACACCCAATGCTGAGGTCACACCCAGAGTAGTTTTAAATGATCATGCTCTGCAGGCGCACAGGGATCATGTGCGGACCTATGCTATCATTTGTAAATTCATGGGATTATGGCCGACAGAAAAGGCACTAAAAGCATGGATTAAATACCACTGGAAACTGAAAGGAGGCATATACCTACAACTTGGGTCAAAGGGTTTCTTCACTGTGGTCTTTAAAAATATGGAGGACAAACACAGGGTGTTTGAAGGAGGGCCCCACTTCTATGTAGCTGTAGGCCTCTACATGCAGCCTTGGATGATTAATTTTGTCTCGAAGTGAGAGACTTTCACTCCGGTACTGGTCTAGGTAAGACTCTATTCCCTAGCTCTAGATTACTGGAAAACTGAATCTTTATCTGCCATAAGAAACAAATTAGGGCATTTTGTCAAAGCATCTGAGGCCACTAGAAGGGGAAAATATACTTCGTACGAATATGTGTGGAGATGAATCTCTCTAGAGCTCTACTCGATGAGGTCATCTTGGAAGTTTTTGATGAAGAATGGGTGAAAACAGTAGATTATGAACATATTATTTTTAGATTCTGTAGCTGCCATGAGCATGGTTACCTATTTAGAGACTGCCCTCTCAGTAAAATAGAGAACAAAAGTAAAGAGTACCACAGTGAAAGACACTGAAAACTTTCAAAAAGTGGGCTATAGAGGAAAAGGGGGCAAAAGGGGGCCAAAGAAACATCAAACAGAAGGGCAACAGGCGAGTCTGAATAGGTTCCAAGTCCTAGAAGAAGAGGAAGAGACAACAAAGGTAGATCGGGTAAGGGAAGGCAACCCAGGGGAGAAGGAGAAAGAAGAAAATAGTGGGAAAGCACAAGAGATTAATAAATAGAAAGAGACTACGTTGAGCGATGGAGAACTGGAAATGGACCAAGAAATGACCCAGAGTGAGATGGAAATGGAGGATCATGAACTACAGGATATTCTTGATAGAGAACACATAGATCTGGAAGGGTTCTTGAAACAGGGGACAATGGGAGGGGTAGACCCACTACCTCAAGAAGATTTTAACAGAGTACAACAGTTGTTTCTATGGAAAACTCAGGCTAAAGGGCTGGAAAGGAAAAGAAACATTGAAAGGTAGGGCAACAAAGGTGTGAAAACAATGAAAACCACACTAGGATTAGCTCCTAGAAATCTAGGAAAAAAAAGAGGCCGGAAAAAGCAGAATGAGTTACTGATGGAATGTGGAAATATAATGATAGATTCAAGTAAGATGAAAGATCTAACTAGCTACTCCTTTACAAATCTTTCATAATGAAGTTCACATCTTGGAATATTAGAGGCGTAGGAAGTAAAAGAAAACAATGAATTCTTAGCAATAGAATGAAACAAGAAGCTCCAGATATGATCTTTATCCAGGAAACTAAGTGTTACATTCAAAAAATAAAAGAAATACAAAGTAAATGGCTTGATAAATATGAGTTTCTAGAAGTCAAAGCAGATAAAATAGCAGGAGGTATAGTTACTCTTTGGAACCCCCAAAAGATTAGCATAATAGATGCTGAGGCATCTAGGAATTATTTATCAGTGGTTATTTAGCTTGTGGGAGATAGGGAGAATTATTTGATTACAAATGTTTATGGCCCCCAAAGACTAGATGATAAACTCAGGCTACTAGATTCTCTTGTGGAACTAAGAGATATACATGCAGGAGTACCATGGATCATGGGCGGGGACTTCAACATGATCAAATCACTATCGAAGAAAAAAGGTGGAACCAAAACATTAAGAAAAGACTCTATAGCATTTCAAACTTTTATAGACAATATGAAGCTAGTTGACACCATTATGAGTAATGGCCTCTTTACATGGAATGATAAGAGAGGAGGAGAGTCTCGAGTAGCCTCAAAGTTAGACAGATTCATAATCTTAGAGGACCTTATGCTCACAGATAAGGAAATGACAGTGAGAATTCTCCCCTTTGGAGGATCAGACCATTGGCCTGTACAACTTGAGGTTCAAGGCATTGGTACCCCCAAGAACAAACCTTTTAGATTTGAGAATATCTGGCTCACCGACCCAGATTTTATCAGCAACATTGCAAAATGGTGGACAAAAGATCTACATATTCAAGCTACAAGAATGTTTCTGCTACACAAAAGACTAAAACACATCAAGCTCAGACTCAAAGATTGGAACAAGAATGAATTTGGTAATATTTTTGAAGTGAAAAAGGATATTTAAGGTAAAATGTAGCAACTCAATCAAGCCCTCATCACAGATGGCTTTGATAGAGTCAGAAATTATCAAGTCACCAAGCATCATCAAGACCACGAGAACTTACGTAAACAAGAGGAGATATTTTGGAGATAAAAATCAAGATTTCAATGGCTAAAAGAAGGGGAGCGAAACACTAGGTTTTTCCACAGGTCCACCATGGCGAACATATCTCATAACAAGATCTCATCAATCAAGGATGCCGGAGGTCAACTACTCAATACTCATGAAGATATAGAAGTTGTGTTGGTTCAGCACTTTCGAAGTATTGCAGAGGAGACCATTTTAGACAGAGCTCATTTTATCAGGGACTTAAGAAGGTACATACCTAAGCTAGTAACTAGAGAGGATAATTTCAATCTGAATAGTCCAGTGACTGAAGAGGAGGTTAGTGAGGTCATCAAAGAAATGCAGAATGGTAAAGCGCCAGGTCCCGATTGTTTCAATGTGGATTTCTTTAAAGCTTGCTGGAACATTGTCAAGCACGATACTCGGAATGTCGTGGAGGACTCCAAGATGAATAGAACCATTTTGGAGGTTCTGAATACATCCTTCATTTCTTTGATCCCCAAATAGTACATGGCTCAGACTCCAAAATTTTTTAGACCTATAGCTTTGTTCAATGTGGTGTACAAGATAATATCGAAAGTTATTTCCAATAGACTCAAACCCCTTCTTCCTACTCTAGTTTCTGTGGAGCAATTAGGATATGTGGATGGTAGACAAATTCTCAATAACATCATTCAAGCACATGAGGTGGTACATTCATTGTTAAGAAATAGGAAGGTGGGAATGATTATGCAATTGGACCTAGCCAAAGCTTATGATAAGTTGAATCGGACCTATATCAGGAAGGTCCTTCTAGCCTTTGGATTTGACAATAACTAGGTAAGATGGGCTATGTCCCTGGTAACTTCTTCTAGCTTTCGAATTCTAGTTAATGGTTCTCCATTCAAGACTTCTACTCTTTCAAGAGGCCTCAAGCAGGGAGATCTTCTCGCCCCCTCTCTCTTTATCTTCATGATGGAAGGACTTGGTAGATCTATCAAGCATGCTAAAGAAATGGGTAACATCAAGGGTCTCCAACTCTCTGAGACTAGACAGTCTTTGACCCATTAACAATTTGTTGATGACACCATGCTACAGGGCATCCCAACGGTCAAAGAAGCACTAGCTTATAAACAAATCCTGAGTGATTTTTCCATGGCTACAGGTATGGAGGTAAATCTCTCCAAATCTAAGATTTTCTTCTTTAACACTAATATTGTTATCCAGAGGAATATCTCTAGAATTCTGGGCTTTCAAAGGGATGTCCTTCCTTCCAAATAATTAGGAGTTCCTCTAACTGATAGACCTTTGCACAAGAGCATTTGGGAGTCGGTGATTAACAAGATGCAAGATAAAAACCGGAAATGGACTATTAGATCTTTGAATTTGGCAGGCAGCTTGGTGCTTACAAAAGTTGTACTCCAATCAATCCCTGTCTACATGCTTTCAGCCCTTCCTGCTCCAAAAGGAGTTTTCCAACAATTTAGAGCCATTCAAAGAGACTTTTTTTGGGGTAAGGGGGAGGAGAGAAAGAAATGGGCCTTGGTAGCCTGGGATAAGATTTGTAACCCTAAAAACCATAGAGGTCTTGGACTAGATGATCGAAAAGTGCTAACCAACGTTTTAGGGGAAAAATTATGGTGGCGTTGGGTAAAAGATCCAAAGGCTTAGTAGGCTCGTATTTGGAAAGAAAAATACGCCAGCAATCGGCAAGATAATGATCACATAAGGATGACTGGCATCATAAAAGGCTCCTACATATGGAATAAAGCATGGGAGAATAGAGGCTTAGTGCAAAAAAATAGCTTTTGGGAAATCAGAGAGGGAGATATTGCTTTGTTTTGAGACGATAAATGGCAACAAGAACTTACACTGCTAAGAGAGGACTTTGTGGACCTCAAGAAAGAAACTATTACCAAAGGGTTACTTAGGGTGAAATATTTTTGGGATCAAACCAGTAGTGAAGGAAAATGGAGAACCTGGAAGAATATGGAATACAAGGATGATAGCCCCTTGAAAGCAAAAGTTGATGCACTTCTGACAATGTTGGACCGAAGAAAAATTATGGTTTCAGAGGGGCATGACCAACTTAGATGGGGCAACAATAATGAAGGTACCTTCAATCTTAAGGAGTTAAAGTGCATAATATAAGAGCTAGATTCAAATGAACCAGACATGGTTTGGCAGAACTTATGGAGGCATCAAGGATGGATGAAAATCAAACTCTTCATGTGGCCAGTACATCATAAGAAAATTCTGACTTGGGAAAATATTTGGAAGAGGGGTGTTCTGGGACCTTCTAGATGCCAGCTTTGTGAATCTCAAGAGGAAACGATGGAGCACCTTCTTAATAATTTCATTTTCACCTCCAGGTTGTGGGATACTTTTGCCACAATTTTCAAACAAATAGACAGGGACAAGGAAGAATTATCAATACCCTTAATAACTAGATAAGAAACTTCTCTGATTATGAAATTATTCGCTCAGCTTGGGCTTTAACTCCAAGCTTCATAATATGGAATGTCTAAAAAGAAAGGAACTACAAAATCTTCAAAAATGGAAAAAGTTCCTCCTAGCACATTATTGTGCAGATCTTAAGACAGCTTAAGGAGATGGTGGGAACCTTAGTGCGAACTTCCCCAAAGAATCCAGCTTCAGAAGCTGAAATGCAGATACTTCTTCAGTTGGGTATGTAGGGGCTTATACCACAGGGAATGGACATGAAGGTGAAGAAACTGATCAATAAGCCAGACTGCTGGCATCCTCCCCCTCAAGGTTTTTTGAAATGCAACATTGATGGGGCTTCAAAAGGCAACCCGGGTCTTGCTGGTTTTGGAGGGGTGTTAAGGGATGAAAATGGCTCCATCCTTTTTATTTTTCATTGCCATTTCAAAAGAGATACAAATAATATGGCGGAATTAATGGCACTTGAGCAATGTTTAGAACTCTTGAAGCAGGAAAATATCTAGAATATAATAATTGAAGCTGATTCTAAGTTAATCATTTACTTGGTCAAGAGAATATGCTATGGCACAGAGGCGAAAAAAGTCTCAAGACACTGGAGGTTGCTTCAGGTCTTTCAAAGGATTCAGTTTCACCTTCTGTTCTTGCATACTGGGAGTTTTACTCATGTGTGAAGGATGGTAAATAAATTGGTAGACATCCTAGCCAATTAAGGGGTGCTCTGCACCAAAAGAAAGGTCAAGTTGAGGTGGCAAGAGATGCCTCATAATAGATTGAGGGAGCATTGTCTCAATCAGGCAGATGAGGATAGAATGTTATTTTGAAACAAAGTCACACAGACGAAGCCAGTTGATTCGGATTCAATATGAAGTGTTACTTCAGAAGTGATATTACAATTGGGATGTAGGTCTTTGTCTGCCTCCTCATCCTAGGTAAGTGCAAACCCAGAAGTCTTAGGTGGAAGTGGCTCTGTAGACAGTGGTTCTCAGATGACCGAACAGAGAACATCAAGAATGGTAAGAAAATTTTCACCTTCCTTTGGTTCATGTTCCTCGGGAGTTCGGATGGTGCGAGGGACCGGAGTCCCAACTTTCTCAGCAGACTCGAAACCCCCCGCATTACTTCCCGTAGTGTCAATACCACCCTCGAGGTGGTTTCTGGTATATCGCATGCCCTTAAAGTTTGGAGTGGTTTTTCGGAGTTGGGAGCGACTCCACTCACCATGCAAGACGTGGCCAAGGTTGGGGAGAGAATATTTCCCTCATCACGTGGTAATTCTCTGTTCTTTTGGTTCATGCGATATGATCCTCCACCGTTGGACCAGGAAAGGAGAATCAACAGTCAAGGAACAATAGGAATGTTGGTGGGTCCGGGTCTTTTATTGCATGCTGGGTCACAAGGTGATCACGCGGTAATACTCTATGCTTTTGGTTCATGTGATATGATCCTCCGTTGTTGGATCAGGTGAAAAGAATAAACGGTGAGGGAATTTCTTGCATATTGGTGGGACCAGGTCTTTTTTCATGCATGTTGGTGGGTATGGGTATTTTGGCCATTTAAGCATTGTTTATTTTGGTTTTGAGTTTCTTCGGGTCTATTGTTTGGGTCTTTAGGACCTAGTTGGTGGGATTTTTTATTTTGGTGAGGCTTTTACCTAGGGATAAAAGGTTTAGCCTGCGGTTGTTTGTATTTTATGTAATTTTAACCTCTGAACATTTTGAATAGAAGGCACCACTCTTGCATTAGCAAGAAAAAAAAGAATACATAGCCTATTGATGTAACACTAATACAATATTTGTTATGTGCAAAATATCTTTAGTAGTAATTAAATGGTTGAATTTATTTCATCAATAATATAAGACAAAAGTTACGGTATATTGGCTTAAGTGATAATAAAGTGCAAAGTGATTCGGTGGCTTCATTTAAGAAGCAATGAAAATTGGTTTAGAGAGATAGATAGGTTTTAGAGAGAACCAAATTGCTTATAGAGGAGTTGAGGGCACCCAGCCTTAGATTTTTATGGAGGCCATTTTAGACAAGGTGACTAGGGTTGAATTACGTGTAGATAATGGTGCTAAATGTGAGGTTCTATTCCATATGAGAAATTTCCTCCCACTCAATGACTGGTCCGTAGTATATCTTGGAAACCATTTTCTCAATTGGATTCACCCTCCAAGGGTCTCCAAATTTCCCTTAGATTTATTTGTAGTATGAGTCATGTTACAGAATTGGAATAAATATTTGTAGTTAGTAGCTAATTCTAATGAACATTCCAAGTGTGATACGGTGAGATTACGTTTAATTATACAAAATTGAAAGATGGGACACCAACCTTATCATTGGACCCGATCTAATCAATATTGGGTGGGAAAATTATTTTGGCTTCTCACGATTTAATTCATAGTGTCAAAGTGGTCAAACCATTGGTTGAAAGGTTGAAGGGGCAACCTATAGCTAGTGCATTTTATCCATGATTTTGAACTTGGTCAAACTCACTCAAGGTTCTTTGGTTATATTTTTAGGCAACAAAGTCTTGTTAGTGAGAGTTGTTCTGAGGACTTTGTGGTCAAATAGGTCTCACCAAATAAATATTTCATTACTAAAGTCATTTGATAAGTGTTTGGGAAAAATATCAAGGAATCCTATAATCAATTTGACAAAATCTATACATACAATTAGTGTGATTGTATTCAAGATACATGTAAAGTGTTTGAAAAAAATGTTTGTAGGTAAAGTGTTCAACAAATTCCAATAAGCAAGCTTTGGAGTGAACTTTTAAACTAAATCTTCTTGGCTGAATTTTTAAAGGAAATTTTTTGGACTTAATTTTTAAAGTAGGACTTTTTCTTTGAATTTTTAAAATGAGATTTTTAGCTTAATTTTTAAAGTAAGACCTTTGTGCTAAATTTCTGAAGTGATTTTTTTGGGATTAATTTTTAAAGTAAGTCTTTTGGACTGAGTTTTTAAATTGAGTTTTTTGTGCTAAATTTTTAAAGTGATTTTTTTCAAAGTAAAGTTTTTTAGATGAATTTTTAAAGTGAGCTTTTTTTAAAGTAAGTCTTTTGTGGTGAATTTTTAAAGTGTGTTTTTTGGTCTAAATTTTGAAAGTGAGTTTTTTTGCAAGATTTTGAAATTGGATTTTTTGGGTTGAATTTTAAAAAGCTACATAGATTGAATTATCATGGGAAATCAAAGAAATTGCAAGAGAAGATATGATCAAAAAAGAGATATTGAGGCTCGTAGAGAATATAGGAGAAACTATTACAAAAGAAAGAAGGAAGAGCACTTAAATATTGAAAGGGAAAATCAAACACAACTAGAAGTTGAAGCAGGTATATAAATGTAAATATTATAAATGATATTTAAAATTTAACTAGTGTATTGTGAAATTTAATTTTTATTTGATGAACTAATTTGAAAAATATTTTGCAATGTAAACAAAGAGATATATTCCTCATAACATTGATGATGAGACTGAAAATGTTGAATGACAAAGTGAAAAAGATAATGAACCAATGATTGATGATATTGTTGAAGATGTTGAAAGAGATTCAAGTGAAGAAGTTGAATCACCATCAAGTATGTATATATATGTCATGTGTATTATTGAAATTATACATATTTATTAATTTCAATTTCGTTCAAACTCTATTTTTTAATTTAATTTTTTAATGAATGTTTATACCCATTTACATCTAATTTTCATATGTACAGATGAAATAAATATTGATGATGAGACGTTAGAAAATTTTGACACTAACATATATGGGGATAAAAATTCTGACCATGTTAGAGGATATCTTGTTAATCTCATTATGGAGAAGTTATTCAAAGATGAAAGTGTGACAGTTCAAGCTCAAATTTGGAGAGGTCTCTTAACATAAAAGAAATTAAAAGAAGCTACAACTCTATTGGTATTCAAAAATCAACGAAGGAAAATAATGTGAAAGAAAATGTGATTCAAAATATAAATAGTGCTATAAAATCAATTGGACGATATAGAAAGAAAAATGATATAGTTGCATGTAGAATAATACAAATGGTAGTGGTAACATCAAGTACGGAAGAAAATCATTTGGTAAAATCTATGGCAAAAGCATTAGGGACCTCACGAAGAACATTGTACAAACATAAGAAATTTTGATTGCAGATAGATGTAAATGATGAGCTCTCTTGTTGGCTAGTTATTTGTATGCAACCATAAAAACATAGACTTGGAGAAGATGTTAAAAAATAATATATGAATATTGGATGAAAATTCACATGTTTCACCAAAAGGAAGGGATGTGATGCCACAAAGAATATCATGAAATCAGTATGAAGAACATGCAAAAAATATCATGGACATTGCTCAGATAGAGTTGTTCGATAAGTTCATAAAAGAGAATCGTGGTATTAATCTTCAATCACTACTTTTGTGCAACAAAAGCCATGGTATGTTAAACCTATCACTATACGTGACACTTTTTGTTGTCGTTATCATGTGGAATTTCAATTATATTATGAAACCTTCCTTAACTTTGGTAATTTTTTTGGGAAAAGATCACCTCCTCGTACCACTATCCATGATTTCATATCAGAAATTCTATGTGCAAGAGAAAGTCATGAATTATTTTACCAAAAGAAATGTGTTGGTGGTAAAAAATGTGATCATTGTGGAAATTTGTCTTTACTTCATGACAATTATTTTATTGATATAAATGATCAATCATTGTCTAACATAAAAGTGAAATGGAAGAGATATGAATATATATATACATTGATTAGTTCAAATAATAGTACAAGTGCTAAAAGGATTGATGTACAAGAAGAAGAAATTTATGCAATAGAGATTTTAAAGAAATTTGAGACATAAATTTATAAGTACACCAAATGTTCACGTCGTGCTCTATGGGAGGCTTGCAATTCAAATGATCCTGTGAAAATTTCCACAAGGGACCATTTTGTCAATAGTTGATTTTGCAGAGAATTACACATTTGTTGCACAAAAATAAATATAGAGTGAATATTATGATTCTGACCAAGTCTCTATGCTTTCCTATATTCTATATAGACATGATGAAAAAATGTTAATGGTATATAAAACATGAGTGAGAATCGACATGTTATTAAAGAATACCACTTTTCTATTAGAGATGATCGTACACATGATACACAATTTGTACAACATTGTTTTGATAAGATTTATGACTCATTGAAATATTGTGGAATAAAATTAAATGAACATTGGATATGGTCGAATGGATGTGTAGGTCAATTCAAATCTTTAGGATCATTCTTTTGGTTGTGTTGTCTTCATAAGAAAACCCACATTAAACATTGTTGGAATTTATTTGAGATTTGTCATGGAAAAGGAAAACATAAAGCTGGAGGGGCATGTATAAAATGAGCACATCGAATATATCAAATGGACCACTCTAAAAACCAACTTGTCTCAGCTGAACAAGTTGTTTAATGGTGCGATGTTGCACTAAGCCATCAAATTAACTTGTGTAAACTTTTAATATATGATAATTTTTATTAATTTTCTAATTTTGAACATTTATAAATTATATAATTTAAATAGTATGATGATGATTACCTTTGATATATAAATTGTATTTTAAATAACCTATTTAAATTCTTTTTTGAATTTATTATAGGTTTTCTTTGGCATATTGGAGTCCAGAATGTAGATAGATCGATTACATATGAAGCTGAAACAATAAAACGCACTCGAAAATTGCATTCAATTAAAACGAAGGATTACCTTAATGCATCTACATTTGATAAAAGAAAATATTCTTGTTGTTTTCCGGTTTGCATAGAGCACACACAATCCAATTATTTTTGTGAAAACAATATGTATGTAAAAGCTTGGAAACATACATAACTAAATATAAAGGGGAAAATGTCAGTTGTAAGCTTCGAAGAGATGGAATCAAAGGAGACTATAGTATCATCTGAAGTTGATCTACTTTTTTATCTAGTTAGAGAAGGTAACATTTCAATTGATTTCAAAGGACACACGCATACACACATACACACACAAAGATATATGTGTGTGTGTGTGTGTTTAAAATCAATGTGTATAAATATCTAGATAATAGTTAAAATATAGAGATCTAGAAATAGATAATAAAATCAAGTCCATGTTGATAAAGTTAATTTCATGTTAATTATGATCTCAATTTACACATATTTTATTGTGCCGAAGATTTTTTTGTTGTAGTTTCAGCCATTAACAACATAGAATTTGTGAAGGATTATTTTTTGCAGTGCACTGAATGAAAGATGAAGTTATTGGAAGACTATGATGATAACGATTTTATATATGAAAGATTGTCTATTATACTGAAAGGTTATTTTTCCAAAGAAACTAATCAAACTCAGGGTAATGTTTACTTTCAATATTGTTAACTCGACGTCATAAGTTGTCAATATATTCACTTGGTGTGTTCATCGCCAATAAAGTTGATAGAATTTCAATAAAAATAATAATTGAAAGTTAAAAGATGGAGAATATCAAAAGCTGACCATGAACGGATCATTAAGGATGGAATTCCATTAGAATTTTTTTAATTGAACTACCCAACAATTTCTTCTCCTTGGATTCATCTTTGAGAACTTAGTGTTCAAGGACATTGTTACCCTTTATTTTTGTGCACTCTTAAGTTGTACATTCTTACAAATGTGTTGATGTGAAAGAGATACACATTGGGTCTTGTATTGAGTTACAAATTTATATGTATACTACCTGTTATGCAGGTGTATTGAGGATTTTATGCTACTGATATTATGTTTGAATGCACGACAAGTAATTTATATGTACATACATTCTCTGGTCTTAAACAATTTCATACATGAATAAAAAATGTATTAGCATTTCTACACATTAATGCAATTTAATGTACATACCATATTTTATAATGAAATTTTAAGTTATGATTGTTTTAGACATCTACAACAAATCATAAGGTTCATTAAAATGAAAAATGTAGGTCATGTTTTGTAATTTGCAATTTTACTAGATTCATTTTAAATAAATTGACAAAACAACTTTAAACAAAACCTAAGAATCATCTACTAACATTATAGGAATGATTGAATGCAAATTGTGGGCCATTTTTTATAATGCAATTTTATCTAACTTATGTTTGTGCATTCAAACAACTTTATATTGAAAGTTAAATATCAACCGACATCCATAGTAGTGTTTCTATACGTGAATGAAAGAATACCATATTTTATAATGCAATTTTAAGTTATCATTGTTTTAGACATCTACACTGAATTATAAGATTCATTCAAATGAAAAATTGTAGGTCACGTTTTATAATTTGCAATATTAATAGATTCATTATAAATAACTGGAAGAAACAACTTTAAACAAAACCTAAGAATCATCTACTAACATTACAGGCATGATTGAATGAAAAATGTACCAACTAAATGCAAATTTACTTTCATTGTTACATATTCACGAACTTAAATTATAGGTAAACCCTTTAAAAGCATCAAACCATGGATGCATCACGCTAATTGTAGGTCATGTTTTATAATGCAATTTTATCTCACTTATGTTTGTGCATCCAAACAACTTTATACTAAAATTTAAATATCTATACATTAATGAAATGATGTACATACCATATTTTATAATAAACATTTAAGTTATCATTGTTTTAGATATCTACAACGAATTATAAGATTCATTAGAATGCAAAATGTAGGTCATGTTTTGTAATTTGCAATTTTAATAAATTCATTTTAAATGACTCAAGACAAAACAACTTTAAACAAAACCTAAGAATAATCTACTAACATTATAGGAATGATTGAATGCAAAATGTACCAACTAAATGAAAATATGTAAAACCTTTAAAAGCATCAAATCATGCATGCATCATGAAAATTGTGGGCCATGTTTTATAATGCAATTTTATATAACTTATGTTTGTGCATTCAAACATATTTATATTAAAAGTTAACTATCAACCGACATCCATATTAGCCTTTCTATACATGAATGCAAAATGTACATAATGTTAGAAAAATATTATATATGACAGAGAAATTCAAGACATATAATATGCGGAAAAACACAAACACATCAAACTAGAGAGACACATATATACGTGGTTCACCCAGTTTGGGCTACGTCCACCATGAATAGCCATTCCTTCCTTTCTATTATCTAGAAAAATGAAGAGACACAACCTACAATAGATCCACTGTAATATCCTCTATTTTCTCTCACAGTCTCACCTCTCTGTTTCTCACTCTGAGAATACACATCTATTCCACAGCCTCAATACAGTACCCTCATACAAAGAGAGGGGTCTTTTTTTAGGGGAAAAAACCCTAAACTAAACATAAATTCTACGATCAGATCATCCGCCTAATGAACGGCCTAGATTGACTAGAAATTACTATACTTTCACAAGGCAATTTTAAATCTATTTTTAGCTTCGGGGGCACTACCCCAGAAACCCCTGCCGAGGGACTGCTGGCCCTCGGACCCCCCAGCCCCCCGCATGGATGGGTATACAATCTTCCTGGGGTATACATCCAGCTAAAACAAAGACCTCTAAATTAGGATGATTATCATGCTCCACACCCAACAATTTCCCACTTGGAGAATGATTTTAATAACTCCACCACTACTTCATTTGCTGGAAAATGACTCCTCTTTGGACTTGGTTATTTCTCATCTTCATTGTCATCCTTGAAGACCAATTTAAATTGATCATATTCTTAGTTTCTCCCTGGTTACAAATTTTGTTAGCATATCTGTAGGATTCTGGCTAGTGTGTATCTTTTCCAACTTCAAATCTCCATCTTCCAACACTGATTGTATGAAATGGTACTCGAGTTGTATGTGTTTAGTCCTGGAATGAAATGTTGGGTTCTTTAAAAGATGAATCGCACTTTGGCTATCACTGTATAACGTGCCCATATCATGCTTCTTACACAATTCATCCATAAACATTTGTAACCAAGTCATTTCTTTACTAGCATCTGTAGCAGGAACATACTCTGCTTCTATTGTTGAAAGTGCAACAACACTTTGGATTTTTTAAACCCAAATGACAGTTGTTCCACCTACAGTAAATACATATCTTGTAGTGCTCCTCCTGTTATCTCTGTCACCTTCGATATCTGCATCAACATATCCCTGTAGAGAAATGTTTGAACCACCAAAGAATAATGCTTGATTTGTGGTACCTCTCAAATATCTGAGAATCCATTTCACTGCCATCCAATGTTCTTTTCCTGGATTGTTCATGTACCTAGTCACAACTCCCATTTCATGTGCAATATCAGGCCTTGTGCAGACCATTGCATACATTAAGCTTCCAACTGCTGATGCATATGGAACTTTAGGCATATAATCCACGTCTTCTTGGGTCTTTGGGCACATCTTGTTAATAAGTTTGAAATGGCTAGCAAAAGGTGTACTAACTAGTTTTGCATTGTGCATATTAAATATTTTTAACACCTTTTGTATGTACTCATTCTGAGACAATGTTAATTTGCGATTTTTCTTGTCTTTAGTTATTCTCATACCAAGGATTTGTTTTGCAACTCCCAAATCCTTCATTGCAAATGAATTTGCCGATTTTCCTTTGAGCACATTTATTTGTTGCATGTTAGACCTTGCAACAACAATGTCATCTACATATAATAACAATATAATATAGCTGCCATCATTTTTCTTTTTCATATAAACACAATGTTTAGAGTGGCATTTAGTATAACCTTGTTCAGACATAAACTTGTCAAATTTGAGATACTACTGCCTTGGAGCCTATTTTAAGCCATACAAGCTCTTCTTCAACCTGCACACTAGTTTCTCCTTCCCTTTTACCTCATATCCTTGTGGCCGCTGCATATATATCTCTTCCTCCAAATCCCCATGGAGAAAAGTTGTCTTTACATCTAACTGCTCAAGATGCAAATCTCCAACTACCACTAGACTTAAAATACTTCTGATTGAAGTCATTTTAACAACATGAGAAAATATTTCATCAAAATCAATACCTTTCTTTTGTGCAAACCCCTTCACCACAAGTCTAGCTTTGTACATCTGTTTTCCCCATCTTCTTCCTCTTGCCTATAAACCCATTATTCTGTAATGTATTTTTACCTGCAGGCAACTTCACTAAGTCCCAAGTCTGGTTATGCATTAAGGAGTCCATCTCTTCTTCCATGGCTAGCTCCCACTTCTTCCTGCTTTCAACCTGTATGCCTTCTTCATAACATTCGGGTTCACCAGAATTAGTCAACAATAAATAATATAATTAAGGAGGGGGTATACTTATCCTGGTACATCTTCTAACACCACTTTCAGGTGTTTGGGGTCCTTTTCTGTTGTGGTGGTTGTTGTTGTTGTGGTTGTTGATTATTATTATTTTCAGGCACCTTAACTTTTTCAGTGATCCCATCAAGAACTGTGTATTCCTTGTTTTCTTTTTCTGTTTCTTTTGCTGCAACTAATTCTTATACAAGACATTTTCATTGAATATTACATCTCTACTCCTAATGATTTTTATGATTTTCATAATCATATAGGCGATAACCAAAATCATTAACACCATATCCAATGAAGGTACATTTCTTTGATTTTGCCTGAAGCTTTGTTCTATTTTCTTTATTAATATGGACAAAGGCTTCACAACCAAAAGGCTTTAAAAAGGAGTATTTTACCTTTTTACCTATCCATGCTTCCTCTGGAAGAGCACTATCCAAGGAACTTGAAGGCTCTTTGCTTATTATATAAACAACAATATCTACAACATCTACCCAAAGTTGTAAAGGTAATCCTGCATGCAATCTCATGCACCTTGCATGCTCTATGATTGTTCTGTTCATCCTTTCTAACACACCATTTCTTGTGGTGTTCTTGGAACTATCTTCTCTTTGCGAATTCCATGCTCTAAATAGTACCTATCAAACTCTTTGCTTCAATATTCACCTCCATTGTCTGATTTGAGACACTTCAATTTCTTTCCTGTCTCAATCTCAACCAAAGCTTTCCATTTCTTGAAAGTATCAAATACATCAGATTTATTCTAAATACAATAAATCCAAGTTTTTCTAGTTGCATCATCAATAAAGTAACATAATAATGAGAGCTAATGAGAGATGATACTAGAGCAGGTCCCCATACATCTGTATGCACAAGCTCTAATTTTTCACTCTTCTTTTCTTTCCCAACTCTGAGAAATCTGACTCTCTTCTATTTTCCATAAATGCAATTCTCACAGAAGTCCAAATCAACATTCTTCAAACCCGGCAACAAATTCCTTGAGTGAAGAATCTTCATCCCCTTCTCACTCATGTGTCCGAGCCTATGATGCCATAATGCCGCATCTGCTCCTTTGGACGTTAAAGTATTAATAGAGTTAGAAATACCATTGCATATATACAATGTACCAACCTTTTCGCCTTTTGCTATTACCAGGGCTCCTTTGGTGACCTTCCAAGCTTTATTTGTGAAAGTTGTCACACAACCTTCAACGCCTAACTACCCTGTTGAAATAAGATTTTTCTTCAAATTTGGAGCATGCCTTACCTCCTTTAGTAGCCATTGGTTTCCATTCTGTTGTTTTACAAGAACCTTACCCATTCCAACAATTTTACAGCATTTGTCATCACCCAAACGAACTTGTCCAAAATCTCCTTGAACATAGTCATTAGGTGTGGCATGGAATGAGGCCCTTGAATCTACCACCCAGGAATCAGTAATATTTTCGAAAGAAAGAATCAAATAATATTGTAACACCTCACCTGTCACATTTGCTTCATGATTGTTTTTTTGTTTTGCATCTCCTTCTTTTCCCTTTCGAGATCTACAGTCTTTCTTTAGGTGTCCTTTCTTTCCACATTTATAGGACACTATCCCCTATCTAGAATTGGATCTACCTTTCCTTGATTTACTGCGATATCCTGAACTCTTTCCTCTTTCCATTTTTCTTCCCCTAGACTCTGCACTCAAATCATTACCCGATGTCTCCAGAGCTTTTCCGCCGCACTTGCTAGCTAAGGATAGCACCGACAACATCATCATACTTCAAAGTACTAGATCTAGAAACAAAGTTACTAATGGCCATTACTAAACCATTCCAACTTTCTGGCAATGAGCACAAGAATAACAAAGCTCTAACTTCATCATCAAAGTTTACCCCTACAGAACTTAACTAACTTGTAACTATATTAAAATCATTTAAATGGTCTGCAACAGATCCACCTTTCAACATCTTCATATTAAATAACCGTTTCATAAGAAATACCTTGTCTGAGGCCGAAGGTTTTTCATATAGTTTCGCCAAAGTCTGAGTCAAACCCTTTGTCATTATTTCCTTCAAAATATTGAAGGTGAATGATGGCTGTGAGGCACAACCATACTGTTCTGAGTGCCTTTCTATCGAGAATGTTCCATTCTTCATCTGTCATAGCCGTACGCTTCTTTTTTTTTCCACTCAATGGTAGGTATAGATCTTTCTGATACAGATAATCTTTCATATGCATCTTCCACATCGGGAGTTTTGGCTGTTAAATTTCTCGACCCTAAACTTACCATATTCCACCATTTCTCCCACTCAAACAAGAAACCCTTCTTTTCTGCGAGTTTATCAACCAAATATACCTTCGGCTCTGATACCAGTTGTTAGAAAAATATTATATATGACAGAGAAATGCAAGACATATAATATGTGGAAAAACACAAACACATAAAACTAGAGAGACACAGATATACGTGGTTCACCCAGTTTGGGCTACGTCCACCCCGAACAGCCAGTCCTTCCTTTCTATTATCCAACAAAATGAAGAGACACAACCTAAAACAGATCCGCTGTAATATCCTTTATTTTCTCTCACAATCTCACCTCTCTGTTTCTCGCTTTGAGAATACACATCTATTCCACAACTTCAATACAATACCCTCATATAAAGAGAGGGGTTGCCTTCTAGGGAAAAAAACCCTAAACTAAACATAAATTCTACCATCAGATCTTCCTGGGGTATACATCCGATTGAAACAAAGACCTCTAAATTAGGATGATAATCATGCTCCACACCCAATGCATACCATATTTTATAATGAAATTTTAAGTTATCATTGTTTTAGACATCTACAACAAATTTTAAGATTCATTCAAATGCAAAATGTAGGTCATGTTTTGTAATTTGAAATTTTAGTAGATTCATTTTAAATAAATTGAGAAAACAACTTTAAACAAAACCTAAGAATCATGTACTAACATTATAGGAATGATTGACTGCAAAATGTACCAACTAAATGCAAATGGACTTTCATTGCTACATATTCATCAACTTAAATATGTAAAACCAAGTTTTAAGCATCAAATCATACATCATGCTAATTGTACCATGAAAAATGTACATAAAATCCAAAAGTAGCATGTATTAAATCATAATAAAGAGTTCAAAATTTAAAATATGTCCAAAATTTATATCATTAGAAAAGTAAATATATAATAAAAAGTTGTCAAATAATAAGATGAATCAATTTGTAATAAAGAGTTTTACTTTAAATATGTCCAAAATTTATATCATGATAAAAGTAAATATAACATGAAAAGACTGTGAAATAAAAAGTTGCATCAATTTAGAGAATCTCACTGAAATATATGATCTATCAACCTCCTCGTGCTCTCATTTAAATCATGGGTTCCCTGCACAACATGTGTAATTGCATATATACATAAGATTATGTACTTTAAAATTAAATTTTAATATTTTAAAATTAAATGAGAATGTAATCATCAAAACAAAATTATAAAAAGTTTCAAATTCCATGCAATACCTCATGGTGTTCCCCCTCCATTGTGCCCTTGTGGTGTTCTCCATGCATTGCGCCCTCCTGGATGCCCTGTACAATACATGTACATGTATATATTAAAAATTTAAAATTGCACATGAAAATGCATAAACTCGCAATATTAAAAAATTGTTACACAACTTTTCAAATTGTTTAGATGATCCTATCCCCATTGTCAACTCCATTGCTAAAGTCCCTTGAGAATCGAAACAGTCTCCAGAAACTTGAAATTCAAAATTTTTAAAACTATAATATAAATCTATCTATATTTTTAGTGAAACTTTCTCTTCAATTTATAACAAAACATAAGTGAAATATTCAATACTTGTGGCACATCTCCTAATAGGGAGGAAGAGGGTGGCACTATGTCCAAAACATCGGTCAGAATTAGAATCTGTCAACATTTAATTATATATACATAATTATTTGTTTTAAAACTATGTCCTCACAATATCATAATAATAAAAGTAAAATAATAATTGTATTAACATGAACTCTTCAAAAAAACTAACATCTCTCGAAATATCTTCAATGAAACCTGAACCTAGGACCATGAAATTATGAAAATTTTTATAAACAAATGAGTTAAGTACAAATGGTGAACATATGATACATTTGTGTTAGATTATATCTAAAAAAATTAACAAAATGTATGTGAATTGACATTAACACGTATATTAACAATTACTTTAAAATGTCCACCCTAACCATTAACACATACCGACTTCATGAAAAAACAGGTATTGCCAACCATTATGACAAGACTTTGTATATGTTTTAAGCTCCTCAATATTCATATTATGTATCTCCTCATGTGTTTTATATACAAAATTAGCACGTGCATTAGCTCAATCTCTTTGCTGACTTAGACCGATATACACTCCAGTCAATGCACTGTCTATGTTATCTATAATGGCATCACTTCCTTCTCAACAAATTTGAGAAGTGGCATCCATCTCTGACTTCAAATTTACTAGACGAGGAGGTTGGCGTACCAAAGGTCATTGAGGGAGAGGTAATCCAATATCACGTAATGCACCCTTATGATCATATAATCAACCTCTCCCAGTACCATTATATTTAGATGGAAGGTCATTATCGGGTTTCATACGTAAAAATAATTCTACAAAAAAAAAAAATTACAAAACAAATTGGAACATCGGCATTCCAACACATGTTTCCATATGCTGCAAAGGAACCTATCGTATAAACGGTTGACTAAATCAGGGTGCTTGAAATTTTTCTTGAGCATCTTCTTTTCGACCCTTCTTTGAAATTAAACATATATTTTTCATTTTTTTTGTAACCCTTTTACTAACATCAGCCCATTTATCGGGACCCATCACTGCTTCCTTTCTACACGTCATCATATCAATAAATGAATCTGTGGTTGGCCCAAGCTTCTCATAAATATCAATAAATGAGCTTAGAGAGTGCACAACTATTTCTAAGCTTTCTTGTCTCTCTGAAGGGAGTTCCAAACTCCCAAGATCTTTCCTCAATTTTGAAAATGAGTTCTTCGCCTTTGTAATGTACATTGTTGGAGGTTTGTCTCCCAAGGAAGCTCATCAAGAATATCATATGGATAAGTTGTAGTTGGTGTATGGCATTCTTCTTGAATTGTCTGGATTTTCTTACATCTTCTTAGACCAACATTTTAACCTTATGGATCAATATATAAAATTACATAAATATAAAAGCCTGTGAACAAATGTATTCATACATCTATGCTAGGTAGACATGTACACACATATGTACATATAATTAATTTCCATGTACAAATTTGTTTTAACATAATTTTTTTATATATAATTTACCAAAATTATGTTGATCATGATGATCCAATTGAGATTTATGACCACCTAGAAAATGTTGACCACGAGGAAAATGTTGACCACCCTGAGATTGATGACCATCCGGAGATTTTTGACCACCTTGAGATTGATGACCACCCATATAATGTTGCCACCAAAATGTGGCAACATAGTGAGTGAAGCATCTAAAAAAATAGAAAATCAATTCAATATATATGTGTACATACATATGATTCTACTTATTTATCATTTAAGTAAATGCACACACACACACCACGATGTGAATGATGGACCTCCCCCAATTCATTTGATATTCTCTTTGATCCATGCCCTCGACCTCCCCCTCTAGTAGATGCATGAAACTCTATTGATGTTTGCCTCAAAGAACCACATGGAAAATGCTCATCCATGATATGGATATCTATAGATATATAAATTCATGATATTTAAAAGGTTACCTCATGCATTTACAATTCTTTTTAAAATTGCTATTTAAAAAGGTCAAGAATTCAAAAAATTGTTGTAGCCCTGCAAGTTGCCACATGCATTTAAAAATATTGAAGATTTTATTTAAAAATATTAAGGATTCAGAAAATTGATATAACCCTTGAAATTGCCTCATGTATTTAATTGATGTAACCCTTGAATTATATAATGTATTTTAAGATCTTAAAATTTCTATTTAAAAACATTGAAAGAAGTCAAAAAATTAATATAACAATCTGAAGCTCTTCATTTAAAATATACTCAAGGCTAAAAAAACAAAAATGTTGAAGAACACACATTTTGAAAATTAAATACAAGTTTTTTTAAAACATGTCAAGTTCACCAAGTTGTGCTTACATAGTGGGGGACACTTTGTATAGAATTGAAAAAAACACATGGTCATTAAAAATGACACATTTATAACTAAAAAACACACACATATCAAAGATATCAAAGAAATTCTTAACACTAATTCATATTTCACGCACAAATCATTAATTGTCATTACCCGATACAAGATATGGCTAGACATTCTATTGACATTTTCATAATGTCTTATGCTAAATGATTGAAATTGAATCACAATATGTTTTGCTTCTCTGCGTAGTTGATTTAGCCTTTCATTTTTAACTTGGTACATGTATCTCATCTGGTTGCACACAAGTTCAGAATTGGTGAAGACGACAATTCCATTGGATCCATACTCCCTACTTGTTCCTAAGCCTTCTATCAAGGAAATATAATATGCTTCATTGTTCGTTGTTATTACAGGTAAGTTCATGTTCCTTTGGAGGAATTTTTTTATCACAATATTGCATAACACATAAGTAATCACTGCTTGCCCTGGATTGGGATAACAAGAAACTTCTATGTATAATGCCCATTTTTCAACCATGTTTAATGGGATTTCTAATCCATGTAAAAAAAAATCAATAAAATGAATTTAATATATTTATACATGTATTGTTAGGTTTTGCAAAAGATCACTACTTATACAAATTTGTTGGAAGGCTAGGTAACAAGAAAGGTTGTTTCTACTTGGTTGGATGGTTGGAGAATTGCAAGAAGAAAACAACTAGAGATCTCTAATTCAACTCACCTACAAATGTTTAATTCATTCAACTTATCTTCAACTCAACTGAAGGTTGAAAGTATTTACTAATTTATTTTTATATTCATTCCACAGATACAAATCTTTCTAATTCAACTTAGCTTCAAATCACCCAAGTTTGAAAGTATTTCTTAATTTATTTTTATTTTCATTCCTGGAAATTTAACACTTATTTTTCCTTGTTATATTTTTTTTTTATTAAATCTATAATACATGTTTATTTATATGACATACATTGGTCTGTTTATATGCTTCTTTAAAAACTATAGTTAACGAAAGAAAAAGAAAATTTAAATGAAGAATGATAGATCAGTTTTATTCTAGTAAATTTAACACTTATATTACCTCTTTATAAAATTTCCTTACTAAAACTATAATACATGTTTATTTATATGGCCTAAATGGGTCTATTTATATATGCTTCTTTCAAAATATAGTTAATAAAGAGGAAAAAAAATATGATAGACCCAGTTTTATTCTAGTAAATTTAATATCTATGTTGCCTCCTTAAAATTAAAACAATAACATTAAAATTAAAACACCAAAAATATATGACAAAGAAATGACAACAATCTAATTAGCTTCAATCTCATGCACCCAAAAAAATAGAAGTGAAAAAGATGTATCTAAAAAAGAAACTACTACTTGAAAAGAGCAAGTACAAAAACCTTCACTTAAGTGTATTATGCCTTATCTTAGGAAGCTAATAAGACTGATGTTCCAAGAAAATAGGGAAGAAAAGTGAATTACACATAATGAAAAGGGGAATAGAAATGAACATATAACAACAGAAGCAAGGAAAGTATGTTACCAAAAAGCATAAAGGTTGTTCTACGAGATAAATCAAACTAGAACAAGTGAACCCAATAACATTAAAATTAAAACACCAAAAATATATGACAAAGCAATGCCAACACTCTAATTAGCTTCAATCTCATGTACACAACAAAATAGAAATAAAAATGATGTATCTCAAAAAGAAACTACTACTTGAAAAAAGAAAGTACAAGAACCTTCAATTAAGTGTATCCTTGCCTGACCTTAGGAAGCTAATAAGACCCATGTTCCAAGAAAATAGGGAAGCTTGAATGGAATTACACATAATGAAAAATGAAACATAAATGAACATATATCAACAAAAGCAAGGAAAGTATGTTACCAAGAAGCAAGGTTGTTTACGAGATAAATCAAGGTAGAACAAGTCAACCCAATAACATTAAAATTAAAACACCAAAAATAGATGAAAAAGCAATGCCAACACTATAATTAGCTTCAATATCATGAACCGAATAAACTAGAAATGAAAAAGATGTATCTCAAAACGAAACTACTCACAGCAAATCCTATGTGTAAAGTTTAGTTTGAACTATTTCAAACTTTACGCAGAGTTTGAAATAGTTCAATTATTTAAAAGTAACATCTATTTTCAACCTATCGAAGAAAATGTAAGACAAAAATGATGCACTTAAGAAGATTTATTAATAATGTTGTATACATTCATATGTGAATATATATGGCGCATTCTGATCTCGAGTTTCATATTATATGTTTCAACATATATAAAATTCATAAATATGTGGTCTGTTATGAAACTAGCTCACAAAAAATATAGAAAAGAAAGATAAACGCCTTCGAATTCAACCTCTTCGAGGGGGAAACCTCCTTTACATTACACAAATGAAAAATTCTTGGATGATACAAATGACAAGACCTCCTTTATATATATATATATATATATATATATATATATATATATATATATAAATTATAAGGGTTCATAATATAATCAGAGCCGACATAACGATAATAATGTAAGGGAACAATAATAACATTAGTGGGCTTCTATGGGACACAATAATAACAATATGGGGAATACATAGGCACAACAATATAATAAGGGTTTTGCACTAATAATAATAAGGGGATACACTAGTAGTATAGGGACCTAACATGCCCTTCTCCTTCAAAAAATGTTGTCCTGATTGATTGAGTAGTTATGGATACTTCTGTATAAAATTCTCGTCCTCCCATGTGGAATCTTCAACGGGTAAGTTCTTCCACTTGATGAAATACTCTAAAATTGATTCATTTTGTAGCTATTGGGTTCTTGTTTCCATGACTTCTTCAGTTTCCAATATGATTTTTCCTTCCTCTTCAAGTTTTGGCAACATTATTTTAACTAGGATCTTCTGCAGCTTTTGAATGAGTGACCACACTTCTTCATCATTCTTCCATTCATCCCTTTCTTTGTTTATACAATTTGTTTGGATAATAGAAATATCACAAAACAATGCTTCCACATCCTCGTCCTTTCTTGAGAGTACATCTGCAACAACATTTTTCTTCCATTTTCTGTAGATGATTTCAAATTCATAACCCAACATATTTGTGACCCATTTTTTCTGTTCTTTTGAAGATCATCTTTGTTCTAAAAAGTATTTATGACTATCATGATTCATTTTTACCTTGAAGTATCTTTCCATTAGGTAAGGTCGTCATTTCTTAAGTGCATGTAGTATTGCCAACATTTCCTTATCATAAATAGCTTGCTTGAGGGACATTTATTTGTATGGATGTAGCCATAAAAATACTCAATCAACTACATAAAAAATTCTTTCACTACGATGCTGATCTGCATATTGTTTCATTTGATTCTCCAACAAAGTGGTGTTATCCTTTAAAATTTGGAGAACTTGTTGTTGATGCTCGATGCGATATATCACTGCTTGAACCTTTTTCTTCTTTATATGTCCTTATATATTGAGAGTTTGAGGAGTCGTAATTCATGTCAATTCTTACAAGATATGGTTAGATTCATTTGCTCTTTCTCTGGGGTTAGTTCCTGGTGAGTATCCTTTTCATTTGACATTTTTTTATCCTTTTCTTCCTAATATTTCACTGCTTGAACCTTCTTCTTCTTGACATGTCCTTCTATCTTGAGACTTTGAGTAGAGGTAATTCTTGCCAATGCAATACAAGATATGGTCACATTCATTCCTTCTTTCTCTAGGGTTTGTTCTCGATGTATATCCTCTTATTTTGACGTTTCTTGATCCTTTTGTTCCTCCTCTTCACAATCTATGTAGAATAATTTCCTCTCAACACACTTATGGCCTTTAATGTATTTTCTATCACAATTGTAACAAATCCCTTTATACCATAAAAATTCATTCAGTTCTAAATATATATATGCAATACATACCTTTTGTAAGAGTTTCTCCTCATGTAGATCAAAATATTGCTCCATCTATAGTATCAAATTTACCGGATACTTTCCATCAAACTTCCTCAGATTTTCTTGATTTTAAGAGAGTGATCTTGAAACGATTGTAAATTTGTAATTTCATATCTTTAAGTTATGATATTTTGGGCTGTGATAATCCTTTGAATCCTCTTTCTAGTCCCGTAAGTTTGGTCACAGTTGGCTTCCCCAAGAAAGAGTTACATCCAATCTCCCGCGATGACCTAATTATAGACTAGTTCAATAGAGAAAAATTGTACGATGTGCCACTTGTCACTGTTTTGAACTTAGGTTCCAAAACTATTACCCAACAAACTACCTTCTATATTCTTTCTGTCGCTATTTATGAAACTTGAATTCGATGCACCGAGAGAGAGTTATAATGATTTTCCCAAGGTCACCTGTTGGGGATGTAATTCGGGGGCCTACTGCAACCCTAAATGTCTTGGACTGTATCTCCACAAATATAATGAAGAAAAATGTGAAATTGAGGTCCAAGCTTCACAACGAGTTCAGTTCAAATGGGTTTTAATTTTAGAATCTAAAACATCATAGAAAACAAATTATAGCGAAAATTCCATGATGACCTGTTTGATATGGGATCCTCGAGCTTGCAAAAAAAACTAACTTCCTCATATCATATCTTTGAAAATATAGCGAGACAAGATCTGAAATTTATACCTAAGGTTTAGAACAATGTCATCTCAAACGGGGTTTTTGTTTATGTTTTGAAATCTTGCATAAAGAAATGTTTTAGTGAAAATTCCACGAAGCCTTGTTTGGAGTAGTGAAACCCTAGAATCCAAAGCTCTGATACCAAATGTTATGAAACCAGCTCACAAGAAGATAGAAAAGAAAGATAAACACCTTAGAATTCAGCCATTTCGAAGGAGAAAGCTCCTTTACATTACACAAATGAACAATTCTTGGATGATACAAATGACAAGACCTTTTTTCTCTATATAGGAGTCTAAGGGGTTATAATATAATCAGAGCTGACATAACAATAATAATGTAAGGGCACAACAATAACAATACCAGGCTTCTATGGGGCACAATAATACAATATGGGGACTACTGGGCACAACAGTATAATAAGGGGGTTGCACTAATAACAATAAGGGATTACACTATTAGTATAGGGACCTAACATTCCCCTCTCCTTCAAAAAGTGTTGTCCTCAATGTTTGAGTAGTTCTGGATGCTTATGTATAAAATTATTTTCCTCCCATTTGGAATATTCAGCGGGTAAGTTCTTTCACTTGATGAGATACTCTGAAATTGATTGATTTCATAGCTGTCAGGTTCTTGTTTGTGTGACTGCTTTAGTTTCCAATATGATATTTCCTTCCTCATCTAGTTCTGGAAATATTATTTGAGCTGGGATCTTCTGTAACTTCTGAATGAGTGACCACACTTCTGTGTCATTCTTCCATTCATCGCTTTCTTCATTTATCCAATCTGGTTAGAAAATAGAAATAGCACAAAACAATGATTCCACCCTGATCCTTCCTTGAGAGTGCATCTGCAACAACATTTTTCTTTCGTTTTTTGAAGATGATTTCAAAGTCATAACCCAACATATTTGTGGCCCATTCCTTCTGTGCTTCTGAATATAATCTTTGCTCTAAAAATTATTTAAGACTATTATTATCCATTTTTACCTTGAAGTGTCTTCCGATTAGGTAAGGTTGCCATTTCTTAAGTGCATGTAGTATTGCCAACATTTCCTTCTCATAAATAGCTTGCTTTAGGGACATTGGTTTGTATGGATGTAGCCGTAAAAATACCCAATCACCTATATCAAAAATTCTTTCATTGCGATGTTGATCTGCTTGTTGTTTCATTCGATTCTACACCAAAGTGGTGTTATCCTTTAAAACTTGGAGAACTTGTTGTTGATGCTCGATGTGATATTTCACTGCTTGAACCTTTTTCTTCTTGATATATCCTTCTATCTTGAGAGTTTGAGGAGTGGTAATTCCTACCAATGCATTACAAGATATGTTCATATTTATTTCTTCTTTCTCTGGGGTTGGTTCCTAGTGAGTATCCTTTTCTTTTGACGTTTTTTATCCTTCTCTTCCTGATATTTCACTACTTGAACCTTCTTGTTCTTGATATGTCCTTCTATCTTAAGAGTTTGAGGAGAGGTAATTCCTGCCAATGCAGTACATGATATGGTCAGATTCATTTCTTCTTTCTCTAGGGTTGGTTACTGATGTATATCCTCTTCTTTTGACTTTTCTTGATCCTTTTCTTCTTCCTCTTCACAATCTATGTAGAATAATTTCTTCTCAGCACACTTATGTCCTTTAATGTATTTTCTATCACAATAGTAACAAATCCCTTTTATACCATAAAAATTGATTTTGTTCTAAATGTAAAGATCCATGACATACCTTTTGTAATAGTTTCACCTCATGTATATCAAAATATTTCTCCATCTGTAGCTTCCAATTTACCGAATCCTTTCCATCAAACTTCCTCTTATCATTTTTTCTTGATTTTAGGAGAGCGGTTTTGAAATGGCTATAACTCTATAATTTCATATTTTTATGTTTTGATATTTTGTCTTGTGATAGCCCTCTGAGTCATGTTTCTAACCCCACAAGTCTGATCACAATCTACTTCCCCAAGAAAGAGTTATTTCCAATCTCCCGTGATGACCTAATTATATACTAGTTCAGTAGAGCTAACTTTTATGACATGCCACATGTCACTATTTCCACCTTAGGTTCTAACAATGTAAACTTTGAAACAGGAACCCATAATGTTACCCGTTTTGTAGAGATAGCAAAAAAGTAACCCGATTTCGAAAAGGGGTTATGTAGAACACACGTGTTTTTTAAAGCTTAACTTTTGGCACTATAATTTTTTTTATGTACATTGCGTTTTATAATGGTAGTGTCTTTTATGTTGATCTAAAAATGTGGTAATTCTGCACCAGACTCTTTTTAAAAGGTTTTTTTTTAACATTTTTGATTTTCTAATGTATGAAATGTAAATAATTATTTTGTAAACTTCATAATTTTTGAAGTGGTCTTTTTCTTCATATTTTTTTGTTTTTATTTTAATTTTATTTTTTTTGTAGTGAGGTTTTTATTGTTTTGCATATTTAAAAAAGAAGATTGATATTTTGAATTTTCAATATTCTACATATTTATACATTGTTAATTAATTTTTCAATCCACAAGAAATAATTGTTTCTAAAAAACAATATTTTCTAACAATTGATATAAAAATAGCCATTTTTAACATAAATATAATTAAAAAACTACACGTTTTTGACAATTTTTTGCTACAATTGACATGCGAAAATCGCAATTTTTATACAAAAATTTTAACTAAAAATAGTTAAATAATAGTTTCTTTTATGAATTTCATATAAAAAAAGTAATAATAATCACTTTTTTCAAAAAATAATGGTTAACTTAAAATTTAATGTGAAAATCACATATTGCAAATATTCAACGCATAACAACCTTAATTGAGTGTATATTCTTCTCATAAAATGTCAAAGTCAAAACATTGCAAGTATAACTACTTAACAGTTACAAAAAATGAGCTTGATTTCCAAGCCTAACTTAAATTTAATCAACAATGTCACGTAATCCAAACTCTGCGTCCTCTAGAGTTTCATCATTGTTTTCTTCCTCAATATTTTCTGCTTCCTTTTGCTCATTTTCATCTTCTAATGGATCTTTCATGTCTGCCAATCTCCCAATGTATGTCTTTCCAAACATCCCATGTAATGGTGGTTGAGGTTCCTTTCCCTTTTTTGCGACACGTGATTCACTAAAGTCCCCTTTCTTCAATGCAATTTCTTGCATTGCATCTGGAAGAAATTGAAGAGCATTAATTCTTTGCTGAATGAAATTGCATTGTAATGGATCTTTTTCAATTGCAATGCAATTTCTTCCTTTTTGAAGGCAACATGCTAGTGTTGTACCTAGTTATCAAGCACAAAAGAAATAATGAAGTAAATTAGTACAATGACATATTAATTAAAAAAATAGCATATTGAAATTCAATTCTATATAATAAAACTTACCTGAGCCAGAAGATAAATCCAGAACCCAATCTCCTTCATTTGAACATATGTCTATAAGATAGTTAATCAATAATTGTGGTTTTTGATAAATGTTAACTATCTCTCATTTTGCTTCTTTGTCTTCATATGTTAGTTTTCTCACAACAACATCATAACTTAGTATTTGGCTATGACTCTTTCCATCCACCCGATTAAAAATCATAGACATACAACTATCATCTTTTGCCCAACTATCAATATGAATGAATTCACAATCATTTATAAGTACTTGATCATCACGGTTAAGAAGATTTGACTTTTGCCTGTAACATGAAATAGTAAAAGTTCAATCAACTTGTACATAAATGAATTTTTCAACATTAATTACATATACATTTTAAACGTCTTACCATGTAAGTTTCATCCTTGAATTTGATTTCCCTTTGAAGCTTGACAATATCATTGTGAATTGTGTGTCTGAATGAAATGTCACAAATCTCCATAATGGTGATGACGTGACTTCTACAAATCCTGCAACCAATTTACTAAAAGCTTGATAAGTATAAGGGTCACTATCATAGTCAATATTTGGAACATTGAAACCATGGGGAATATCTGCAATAACTAGGGCATACTCCCTTTTAGGTATGAGTTTAGCAATGTCTTCATAGTTGCCTTGTATTACTTGATATTGAACAGTGTCTAGCCCATTCCAAATGAAATGAGTAAGAGTTGGATCAAGTTCAACATTCTTAACACGTTGCTTCCTTAGTCTTTTGGTCTTTATTTTTTCAATAAAGCTTCTGAAGCTAGTTGGCGCTCCATTATCATTCCTCTTCATCTTTTATAAAATAAACAAATATATGTGTAAGTTATAAATTAAAAATACTACACAGATGAATTAAAATGAATTTGTAAATCAAGATACCTTTTTAAATGCAATATAAAAAGCTTTTAATGTTGATGTAGAACTTGAATCTCGATAGTTGCGTACGACATCATCCCAACTATCTTCATTCAACAATCTAACCATTTGTTCTTGAATTTTCATGTAAACTTTGTGACTACATAGATAAAGTAACCAAAAGTCAATATAATGATATGTATAACAAATACTACCAAGAACAACATGTTTTATTTCAAAGAAAATTATAATCTAGAAATAAATAAAAATAATTCAACAAACTTACTTTTGAAATTCCTCGGACATTTCCTCCAATGGTAATTCCCTGACTTCACACGAGATAATATTGTTTTGAATTTTTTCATCTTTCACTCCTTGCATTGCTCTCCAAGGTCTGATAGTCATATCTTCTGGAAGTCGCTTCAATTCAGGACCTAATTTACTACCGCCACATATCAATGGCTGAGAATTTTTAACCTTCTGGTTTTTAATGCCAATGTTTTCCCACATGCTAAAAATATCATCAATCAAGTTCCAAACATCTCTAGTTCTAAATGCCAACTGGAAAATGTTATCAAAACCTCTGAATATATCACTAGGAAGGTTGTGTTTTCCACCTTTTGAATTGGGTTTCTCTTCAATTTTATAGCCTATTTCACTTCAACATTCTCTTCGGAAATCTGCAGTAACATTTATCCTATCCCCACCACATTTTTTTTGAAATTCACTATGAATAAATCTAACCCTTTGGATGAAAGTCATATACATCCTATATTAATTATCTGAATTATGATCCCATGCCACTAACTTCGCTTCTATATCCGATAAACCAGCGTAAATGATACATTTCATTGTTTCAAAACGTGGGTTATTGGGATATGCCTCCATCAATTTTCTTTGAGCTTCTTCAGAATGGTTCCCCCCAAGCACATAATAATTGTATTCAAAACATTTTGACTTATCAAATGCTTCTTTGTTGGGAAATTGAATTGGATCAACAAGAAGCACATAATTAACCACATGAGCATATGGATTATACCTCATAAATGTCTTCAAGTTGTGAACATGCAGATGGTGTGGCTTTCTGACTTGATATTGACATTGTCCTTCACTTGCCTTATAGGTTTGTCTGACATTAAGCTGAAATGTATGACCACCATCAATTAAGTTTTTCTTTGTCAAATTCTGTCGAATGGCATTTTGTTTTGTTTTGATAATGCCATCCTCTAAATCAGCTCCTAGTGTAATGATTTCTCTGCTTTCTTTTGAAGTTTCACTAGGTTCTTGACTGCTGGTAATGACTACTTCAAAATCTTCAACTTTACTTTTCTTCATCATAACATTCTCAACAGATTTATTTTTGGGCGTTGTTACTTTTGGTCTTTTATGACTCTTCTCAGTTCCAATGTCATCTTCAGTAATGCAAACATATGCTTCACTGTCAGTTTCAACTTCATTGCCCTCAAAAGTAACTTGTTTACCCTTGCTAGATTCATCCACTAGAGGCCTTTTTTTTTGATCCTTTGGATGTAGTTTTGTAGCATCATCAATTACTACATTTTTCTTGTTTTCCATATCTTCTTCTGACATTGAGTAAAAACTGCTGACAACTTTCATGATATCATGCTCTATGAAATGAATGCCTCCCAACCTAATTGAACAACTTTCAACAAAATTCTGCCAAATAAATTATCATATGTCAATAAAAATAAAATTAAAAAAATATAGCAAGACACTTTCAAGAAAACAAAATACAAATATAAATGACAATACTTACGATGTTTTGTTTCATCTCATTTACGATTTTTTTACACAACTTTGTAGATACATCTCTCGTGTCATACAATGAATATGTTAGTTGATATTTAATCCTTTCATGTGACTTGGGAGCTTTTGTAAGTATGTAAACAACTTCAGTGTCTGGTACTGAACACCTATCTATGACTCTTTCCATCAGCTCAAAAATTCCATTTTCATTCGGTATATCAATATATAGATATATGTTCACACTTTGACTTTCTCTTTCATTCACATACCATATTCTTGATGCGAATTTCACCTCTTTTGAATTCTTCCAGTCTGAAATCATCTTCTTATCATTTGAGGCACTTGAAAGATTTGTAGCCATGAGCTCAGGTGGAGTTTGTTCATCAATGTTTTTTGAATATGCACCTTTAAGTGTCTTTGGTCCAGACATATTCACAGAAATCTTCTTTGATTCCATTTTCCTGAAAAATAGAAACACAAATTAGTAAACAACGAAAACATATTAACTTAAATCCACAACGAAAATATAGCCTAAATTTTTAATTTGTATAATTAGATAATTGAAATAAAAAAAATATTAACACTAAAAAATGACAAAACCACTAACACCACCTTGTCCATCCATGGAGTGGTGGACGATTTCCCACCACTTACCCCACATGCCCCCTACCCCTCTTCCCCTCAACTGACCCACGCCACCCACCCCGCAATTGGACGGCCATCCAACCGCACCTTTACCCCCTTCCACACCTCCCCACTACCCCCACACCACCCCACCCCCAACCACTTCCCCTCCACGCCCCACTCCACCCGTAGCCCTCCTACCAGCCCACAACCCCAATGCCACTTCACCCCCTTTCGCTCTCCCTAACCCCCAACAACCTACCCCCTTCACCCCCAACCGAGCCACCCCACCCCGCAATTGGACGCCCACCCCAGCCCACCTTACCCACCTTCCACCTACTCTGCCTACCCGCCTCACCCCCAACTAAACCCCCTCCCGCAATCAAAAACTACCCCAGCCCATGTTTACCCCTCCTTCCCTCTACCCCTTAACCCCCCTCCCCTACCTCATCCCCCGTACCTCACTCCCTGCGGACTCACCCCTCATCCACCCCTCCTCCCTTCCTCTCACCTCACCCCTCATTCCCCCCTCTTCCTACCCCTCCTCCTCACTCCCTTTGCCCCCCCTCACTACCTGCAACCACCCCTACCCCTTGTTCCCCCTCACTCTACACCCCCCTCACCCTCATCCCCCTCACTCCCCTTGTTCCCCCTCACTCTACCTGGACCCCCTCACCCCTCACCACCTCCTCCTTCCCAACCTCCCCTCTCACCCCTCATCCCCTCGCCCCTCTCACCCCCACCTCACCTTTCATCCCTCCCCTCACTCCCCTTCTCCCCTCTACCTAGCCCTCCCCCTCACCCCTCGTTCCCCCTCATAACCCCCCCTCACATCAACCCTCATCCCCTCACCCCTCGTTCCCCCCCTCACTCTACCTCCTTCTACCCGTCATCCCTCCCCCTCACCTCACCCCTCTACCCGGGTCCCCCACCCTCCCCCTCATCCCTCACCCCTCGTTCCCCCCCTCACTCTAGCTCCTTCTACCCCTCATCCCTCCCCTCACCTCACCCCTCTACCAAGGCCCCCTCGTTCCCCTTCATCCAGCCCACTCATTCCCCCACCCCCTCTACTCACGCCGCCCCACTCCCCCGAACCCTTAACTCCCCCCACCCACCCTACCTCTACCTCCCTTAACACCCTCCCCAACAACCCCTCGCAACCGCCCCCACTGCCCCCCACCTCAACCTACCCCTCACCCTCCGACCTGTCCCATAACCCGCCCACCACCCCTCACCCTACCGTTAACCCCCCCATCCTCACCCCTTAACACCCGCCACCCCCTTCCACCCTACCCCTCCCATCCCCCTTCCACCCTACCCGTCCCTCTCCCTTGCCCCCTACCCCATCCTCCCCCATCGACACCCACCCTTAACCCCTATGCCCCCTACCCCTACCACCCCTCAACCCCTCCCCTCATCACCCTCACCCACTCCCCCAACCCCTCCCTCCTCCCCACACCCTCCCCTTCCCCCCCCCCCAACATCCCCCCAAACCGACCCACACATCACACCCCCCTTAACCCACCCGCTCCGTCCCCCTTCCCTTAACTCCCCCCCAAACCCATCCACCATCCCCGCCCCCTTAACCCATCTCCTTAAGCCCCACTCGAAACCCACCCATCCCCACCACCTTCACCCCACTTGAAAACCACTAATCGTCGCCCTTTAACCCACCCCCACCCACCCAGCATCCCCACCCATCCTGTTAACCCCGCCCAACCCGTTATCGGCCCCCTTAACACACCCCCCAACCCATCCCCTTAACCCCACCCCATTAACCCACCCCCAGACCCACC